>PVKV010009396.1:0-48054 GCA_004027835.1 Alouatta palliata | reverse complement strand
AATTACAGGCGTGAGCCACCGTGCCCGGCCACGGATTTTTAAAAATTTACTTTGAGGTCACGTGCAGTGGCTCACGCCTGTAATCCCGGCACTTTGGGAGGCCGAGGCAGGTGGATCACCTGAGGTCAGGAGTTTTGAGACCAGTTTGGCCAACATGGTGAAACCTTGTCTCTACTAAAAATAAAAAAAATTAGCTAGGCATGGTGGCAGGCACCTATAATCCCAGCTACTTGGGAGGCTGAGGCAGGAGGATTGCTTGAACCCAAGAGGCGGAGGTTGCAGTGAGCTGAGATTGCACCACTGCCCTCCAGCCTGGGCAACAGAGTGAGACTCCATCTCAAAAAAAGTAAAATATAAAATAAAATAAAATTTTCTTTGAGAAATAACGTGGATCCAACACTAGGGTCATCAGAAAACTGAATTCTATCATCGTCAACTTATTGTTGGGTTAATCATTCCTTTGCCCACCATTTCTTGTTCAGTAAAACCCAGCAAGTGGAGAGATGACTTCTAAGGAGATTTCCATTATCCTGTGTGGGTGCAAAGCACAGCTGTTTTCTGTGTTTAGAATGCCTCCTATTGACCATGCTGGAGTTTCCACTCCCTCTCTCAAAACTGGTCGGAGCATGGGACCAAATCTGGACCATGTGAGACAGAGTTGGCACGGTATTCTTTTGGGCCTGCCACACGAGTTCATCTGGAGAAGCAAAGAGCTGCCAGGAGCTGAGAAAAGAGCTGTGCAGGATCCCCAAACAAAGATGCATCCGCAAGACACATGGGACACCAAGCCAGTGAAGAGAAGACTCATGCCAAGCAAAGGTATGCATTTTGCTTTAATTTTTTTCTTTTTTCATTAAAACATTTTTTTTTTTTTTTTTTTTTTTTTTGGTAGAGATGAGGATACACTATGTTGTCCAGGCTGGTGTCAAACTCCTGGTTTCAAGCAGACTTCCTGAATTGGTCTCCCCAAAGTGCTGGGATTGTAGGTGTGAATCACTGTGCCCAGCCCACATTTTGATTATTAAGTGTCTAGTGCCAATTTCTGAAACAAAACTGTGTTTGTAACTTAAAGTGGCAATGAGACCATTACCTATTAAAGTGGAAAAAAGGCATGGATTCACCATAGGTTGGGGGACAGGGACAATCACTGTATTAAATAATACTTAGGCCGGGCGTGATGGCTCACACCTATAATCCCAGCACTTTGGGAGACTGAGGTGGGTGGATCACCTGAGGTCAGGAGTTTGAGACTAGCCTGGCCAACTCTACTAAAAATAGAAAAATTAGCTGGGTATGGTGGTGTGCCCCTGTAATCCCAGTTACTGAGGAGGCGAGGCAGGAGAATCGTTTGAACCTGGGAGGCAGAGGTTACAGTGAGCTGAGATTGTGCCACTGCACTCCAGCCTGGGCGACAAGAGCGAGACTTCATCTCAATAATAATAATAATAATAATATTCAAAGAAACGGTGGGAGATAAAAATGAACTTCTGCCTTGATCACAATCCATGTATCACTCTCATTCACCATACCAACTTATATACTCTAAATATTTTTATATTCATTTGAAACCTCAGTTTATTGTCTGAAGATATATATATCAGATTGTATAAAAATATTTTCCTCTTTTAATATTATGCACTGGAAGTTAAAAAACCACTCACTACTGAGTTAAAAAATTAACAATAATTAGGTTAAGTAATTTATAAAATGTAAGATATACACATTATAGAACTAGACACATGACCATTTTCTAGGCACTTGACTAGAAGTGACTTGGTCCCAGACAGGTAATGAAGAAGGGAGATAAATAGATTTTGTGTTTCTCCTCTGTTCCCTACAGTGGGTAACAAAATGCTTAAGAGGGAAACACACGTGGTTTGCCACTCAGTAGTGCTACGACCAAGAGCAAATTGCTTAGCTGTCATTCATTCATTTTGTGCAATAAACAAGTGATGGTGAAATAAGAAGTTAGGAAGTAGTCTCAAGGAACATTTGGGTTTAAGGAGGTTGGCAGCCATAGCCTAGGGATGAAGCTAGGCTGGGCTCCAGAGAAGCCCACCAGAGCACCTGGGAGGTACTGCAGAGCACATAGCCCTGAGGACCCCACTGGAGATTGAATTGGGCTCTTTAATGCCCGATTAAACCCTGCAGAAGGGTATTGCTGCTCTGGGGAGACTTGTACTAGCTGCATCTTGGATTGCTAGGTCTGGCATCTGCTATCTTTTAAAACATTTCTATTATTTTATTTTTGAGATGGAGTTTCCCTCTTGTTGCCCAGGCTGGAGTGCAGTGGCACAATCTCGGCTCCCTCCGCCTCCTGGGTTTAAGCGATTCTCCTGCTGCAGCCTCCCAAGTAGCTGGGATGACAGGCATGCACCACGACGCCCGGGCAGTTTTGTATTTTTAGTAGAGATGGGGTTTCTCCATGTTGGTCAGGCTGGTCTCAAACTTCCAACCCCAGGTGATCCACCTGCCTTGGCCTCCCAAAGTGCTGGGATTACAGGTGTGAGCCACCACGCCCAGCCCCAGCATCTGCTATCTTAGTCCCTGTTTACTTTTATGCCATCCATAAAACCGTGGCTAAGCTTGCTTTAATTTATTGCAAAGGGTAGGAATAGCCTTGAGAGAATAATTAGAAGCCCACTGTTTTTCATTACATTATATTTTAAGACAGATATTTTCCTGTCTACTGACTTTTAAGAGGGCCCTGCCAAACGGTCTATGTGAGAGTAAATGAGCAAATAAAAAGATTGCTTTGTAGCTATTTGGACTTGGTGTTTAAGGGACTTTATCTTCATTCGCATAAAAAAATAAACAAACTCTAACTTCAGTTACTCCAGGTTCCACAAAAATGTACAATGCGTGCCTACAGAAGCAAAAGGGAGAAAAGGCTGGTAAGACTTAGTATTCAGAGGAGAGGATTGCTACCAGGGAACAGACGGCAGCTTATGGATTCATTAGGCAATGATATTGACAAATTATTGGGAAAAATGGAGAAGCAGTAGGATCTTTTGAAATGCCATAGGGGGGAATCTACCATAAACATAGCATATTGAAAAATAATCCTAAAATGCCAAAGAAATTGTCTGGGAAAATGATGTACTTTTCCCCAAAGTTCTGTTCTTACTCCAAAATGTCCTTTTCACCTATATGAAAACTTTAACCACCAACCATATCAAAGACCAGAGATACCCACCACTGTTAGTTTGATGGGTAAAGTTGTGTTTTTAGGTTTTTCTTTTCTTTCTCTCTCTCTCTCTCTCTCTCTCTCTCTCTCTCTTTCTTTCTTTCGTTCTGTCTCTCTTTCTTTCCTTCTTTCCTTCTTTCTTTCTTTTTTGACATGAGGTCTGACTCTGTCACCCAGGCTGAAGTACATTGACACAATCATAGTTCACTGCAGCCTTGAACTCCTGGGCTCCAGCAATCTTCCTACCTCAGCCTGCCAAGTAGCTGGGACTACACATGTGTGCTGCCATGCCTAGCTTTTTTCGTTGTTGGTTATTTTTGTTTGTTTGATTTGGGTTTTTTTTCTTTGTAGAGACAGAGTCTCACCGTGTTGCTCAGGCTGGTCTCAAACTCCTGGGCTCAAGCCATCCTCCTGCCTCAGCCTCCCAAAGTTCTGGAATTGTAAGCATGAGCCACCATGCCAGGCCTAAAGTTTGTAAAAGAATGAGATAGATCTATATGTTATTATTTTTTAGAAGTCCAACACATATTGTTGAGAAAATAAAGAAATTCACTGGGTATACATTATGATACTATTCATGTAAAAAACAAAATACACTCTAGATAATACTATATAGTATCTATTTACCTATCTATTTACTATATTACTCCTCCTTGATGCCTTTAAGTAGATGTTTTCCAAACCTTTTTAATCCATTTTTATACTTATATAGCTGTCTATAGATCTCTAATATTATCTATATCTTTTTTTTTTTTTTTTCTGAGTCAGGGTCTCACTCTGTTGCTCAGGCTGGAGTGCAGTGGCATGATCTCAGCTCACTGCAACCTATACCTCCTGGGTTCAAGCAATTCTCCTGCCTCAGCCTCCTGAGTGATTGGGATTACAGGCATGTGCCACTATACCCGGCTGATTTTTGTATTTTTAATGAAGATGAGGTTTCACCATGTTGGCCAGGCTGGTCTCAAACTCCTGACCTCAGGTGATCCACTCGCCTCGGCCTCCCACAGTGCTGGGATTACAAGTCTGAGCCACCATACCTGGCCAATATATCTACTAATTATCTACAGATAGCTATATCTATATGTGTGAGAATAGATAGAAAAGGTTTCAGGGAATTTCTACTTCTGGTAATGGTAGAAAGGCATCTACTTAAAAGCATCTATTTAAAGGCATCCAGGAGCTATTAATGTAATGAATAATTATTAGGCTAGGATCCAAGGAAGGGAAAGGGTTCAGAGAGATTATTCCAGTGTTTGGGATCTCTTTGTCCTTTGGGAGTTATTTCACCATTTACAAGGGACTGCTGAGAGCACAAGAAACTGGAAGTTTCTTTTGGTAGTCTTGTTAGGCTAAAAGAACAGGAAAATGACAAGGTTAAATGAATAGTCTAAACACACTAGCTAAAGGACAGAAGTTTCCAGATGGATAAAAATTCAAGAACCAATTAGGACAGAAATTTCCTGATGGATAAAAAATCAAGAACCAATTATGTGTTGTCTTTGAGAACTAAGTTAAAATATAAAAACATAGTTGAAAGTAAAAGGAGAGAGAGAGTCTTACCATGTAAACACTAGATAAACAAACAAAAACACTACGGTAGCTACAGAGGAATACCTCAGAGATGCAGGTTCAATTCCACACAATGGCAATAAAACATATATCACAATAAAGCAGACCACATACATTTTTACATTTCTCAGTGCATTTAAAAGTTATATATACACTATACCATAGCCTATTAGGTGTGCAATAGCATTATGTCTAAAAAACATACAGACCTTTATTAAAAATAAAAAGCTAACAACCATCTGACCCTTCAGTGAGTTGTAATCATTTTGATGGTGGAGGGTCTTGCCTTGATGTTGATAGCTGCTGACTCAGGGTAGTTGTTGCTGAAGTTTAGAGTAGCTGTGGCAATTCCTTAAAGTAAGGCAACAATGAAGTTTGTCACATCGATCGACTTCCTTTCACAAAAGATATCTCTGTAACATGCAATGATGTTTGATAGTATTTTATCCAGTAGAACATCTTTGAAAATTGAAGTCAATACCCTCTGAAAACTGAAAATGAAAAAACAATGGAGAAAAAGCAATAAAAACAAAATCTGGTTATTTGAGATCAATAAAATTGATAAGCCTTTAGCAATACTGATGAGCAAAAAAAAAAAAGGAAGACAAATTGCCAATAACAAGAATGAGAAGAGAGATATTACTATAATTTCCACAGATGTTAAAAGGATAATAGGGCCAGGCATGGTGGCTTACACCTAGAGTCCCAGCATTTTGGGATGCCAAAGTGGGTGGATTGCTCGAGCCCAGAGATCCTAGACCAGACTAAGCAATATGACAAAACCCTGTCTCTATGGGAAAAAAAAAAATTAGCCAGGTGTGGTGGACTGAGCCTGTAGTCCCAGCTACTTCAGAGGTTAAAGTGGAAGGATCACTTGAGACGAGGAAGTTGAGGCTGCAGTGAGCTCAGATCACACCACTGTACTCCAGCCTGGGTGAGAAAATGAGACCTTGTCTCAAAAAATAGGTGGGGAGGCTTATAGAATATTATAAACAACTTATTAAATAATTCCAGCAAATTTGAGAATTTATATGAAATAGACAAATTCCTTGAAAGACATAAACTACCAAAGCTCACTCAAGAAGAAACAGATAATCTAAATAGCCCTATATTTAAGTTTTAAAATTGAACTTATAATTAAAAA
Organism: Alouatta palliata; assembly: GCA_004027835.1. NCBI lineage: Eukaryota > Metazoa > Chordata > Mammalia > Primates > Atelidae > Alouatta > Alouatta palliata. Next base: position 42,154 of record PVKV010009396.1, on the reverse strand, counting down.
CCTTCCCACAAAGAAAATTGTTAGGCCAAATGTCTTCACTGTTGAAATGAATTAATTTCATGACAACAACCTTATCCTAACAGTCAAACCAGACAAAAACAGTACACAAAAGGAAAATCACAAATCCGTATCAGTCATGAACATAGATGCAGAAATCCTCAATAACAAAGCAAATTGAATCAAGTAAATATATAAAAAGGTTAATACACCATTACTAAGTGGAGTTCATCCAAGGAATTGATTCAACATTTGAAATATTTTATTCAACTTTCAACATTTGAAAATCAATCAGTGTAATTCACCATAATATCAGACTGAAGATGAAAAACCTCATGATAATCTCAACAGATGTATAAAAAGCAGTGGACAAAATTCAAAATATATTCAGTATGAAATAAAACAAACAAACACATGATAATCTCAACAGATGTATAAAAAGCAGTGGACAAAATTCAAAATATATTCAGTATGAAATAAAACAAACATATGATAATCTCAACAGATGTATAAAAAGCAGTGGACAAAATTCAAAATATATTCAGCATGAAATAAAACAAACAAACATAAAAGCTTCCCAGCAAATTAGAAATAAAAGAGAAGTTCTGGGCTGGGCGTGGTGGTTCATGCCTGAAATCCTAGCACTTTGGGAGGCTCTGCCTCCCGGGTTCAAGTGATTCTCCTGTCTTATTCCCCCGAGTAGCTGGGATTACAGCTGCCTGCCATCATGCTCAGCTAATTTTTGTATTTTTAGTAGAGACAGGGTTTCACCATGTTGGCCAGGCTGGTCTTGAACTCTTGACCTCAGGTGATTCTCTCGCCTCAGCCTTCCAAAGTGCTGGGATTACAGGCATGAGCCACTGCACCCAGCCTTCATTGTGGTTTTGATTTGCATTTTCCTGATGATTAATGATTCTGAGTATCTTTTCATGTTCTTATTGGCTATTTATATATCTTTCTTAGAGAAATGACTATTCAGAGCCTTCTCTCATTTTTAAATTGAGGTATTTTTTCTTTTATTATTGAGTTGTAAATATTCTTTATACATTCTAGATACAAGTCCCTTATCAAATATATAATTTGCAAAAAATTTCTCCCATTCTGTGGACTGTCTTTTCTCTTTCTTGATTGTGTCTTTTGATACACAAACGTTTTACATTTTGATGAAGCCTCATGTATCTTTTTTTCTTTGGTTGCTTGTGCTTTTAATGGCACATCTAAGAATTCTTTGTCAAATCCAAGGTGATGAAGATCAATCTCTATATTTCACTCTAAGAATCTGTTAATTTTTAGCTCTTAAATTTAGGTCTTTGATCAATTCTGAGTTCATTTTTTGCATGGTGTGAGGCAAGAACTCAACTTTACTTTTGTTTTTGCATGCAGATGTCTAGTTATGCCAGCACCATTTGTTGAAAAGACTATTATTTCTCCTATTGAATGATCTTGATCTTTTTGCTGAAAATTGACCAGAGGTATATGGGTTTATTTTTGGACTCTCAATTCTATTGCACTGACAATACAACTTCAAATTTCATCTAACACAAAAATTGACAAAGGATGCAAGAGAAATTGACAGCCACAGTGGAAGTTTAAAAAACACTTCTTGGCCAGGTGCAGTAATCCCAGCACTTTGGGAGGCTGAGGTGGGAGGATCGCTCGAGGCTAGGAGTTTAAGACTAGCCTGGGCAACATGGCAAGATCCCGTCTCCAAACAAAATTTTTAAATTAGCTGGGTGTCGGGGTCACCACCTGCAGGGGTCTGCCAGCAGACCCTGACTCAACGATGGATGAATAAATTCACTTACTCCCAGAACTCTGAGGTAGGGTTCGTCAGTCAGTGCAAGATCCGCTACTGAGGAGAGGAGTGTCAACAGCAGCACCATGGAAATCTGGAACACTAGAATGATGGAAATGTGTTCTTTACAAAGTAGCTCAACAGAAGAACCCTGAAGACTCTGTGGGATTTGCCAATCTTCCAAATCAAGTATACAGAAAATCAGTGAATAGAGGGTTTGAATTCTCGCTTATGGTAGTGGGTGAATGTTAACTGGGAAAATCGACATTAACCAACTCATTATTCCTCACAGATTTGTATTCTCCAGAGTATCCAGTTCCTTCTCATAGAATTCAAAAGACTGTACAGGTTGAACAATCCACAGTTTTAGTCAAAGAAGGTGGTGTTCAGTTGTTGCTCGCAATAGTTGATACCCCAGGATTTGGAGGGGCAGTGGATAATTGCAATTGCTGGCAGCCTGTTATCGACTACATTGATAGTAAATTTGATGACTACCTAAATGCAGAATCGCGAGTGAACGGATGTCAGATGCCTGATAACAGGGTGCAGTGTGGTTTATACTTCGTTGCTCCTTCAGGACATGGACTTAAACCATTGGATACTGAGTTTATGAAGCATCTGCAAGAAAAAGTGAATGTTATCCCACTTATTGCCAAAGCAGACACACCCCAGAGGAATGCCATCAGTTTAAAAAACAGATAATGAAAGAAATCCAGGAACACAAAATTAAAATATATAAATTTCCAGAAACAGATGATGAAGAAGAAAATAAACTTGTTAAAAGATAAAGGACGATTTGCTTGCTGTGGTGGGTAATAATACTATCATTGAAGTTAATGGCAAAAGGGTCTGAGGGAGGCAGCATTGAGGTGTTGCTGAAGTTGAAAATGGTGAACATTCTAATTTTACAATTCTAAGAAATATGTTGGTAAGAACACATACTTGAAATATCTAAGAAATATTTTGGTAAGACCACACATATGTTGGTCTAAGAAATATGTTGGTAAGAACGCACGCTTGAAAGATGTTACTAATAATGTTCACTGTGAGAACCGCAGAAGCAACAAATTGGCAGCTGTGACTGATAATGGAGACGATAACAAGAATAAAGGGCAGCTGACTAAGAGCCCGCTGGCACAAATGGAAGATGAAAGAAGGGAGCCACGTAGCTAAAATGAAGAAAATGGAGATGTAGATGGAGCAGGTGTTTGAGATGAAGGTCGAAGAAGAGGTTCAAAAACAGAAGGACTCTGAAGCCGAGCTCCAGCCGCACCATGAGCAAATGAAAAAGAATCTGGACACACAGCACAAAGAATTAGAGGAAAAACGTCGTCAGTTTGAGGATGAGAAAGTAAACTGGGAAGCTCAATAACATATTTTAGAACAACAGAACTCTTTGAGGACCTTGGAAAAGAACAAGAAGAAAGGGAAGATCTTTTAAACTCTCTGTTGACCACCAGTTACATATTAGTTGCCAATAGGCCAGCTCGGACATCAGTGTTTATTGAATCCATTTGACCAATTTGCACCAGCTTTATCCATAATGATGGATTTAACAGCATGACAAAAATTTTGTTGTTGTTCTTCTTGATGGAGATTAAGATGCTTTGAATTGTCTAGGGTGTTACATATTTAGAAAGTAACAGCTGTAAGTACATTTCCTACTTTTTTTTTTATTATTATTAAACAGGTATCTTCAGTTTAACGCAAGAGAACATTTTACCATTGTACAATCGTCTTCTGGTGGTTTGATTGTTTACACAATATTCCAAAATAAAAGGACTCCAGAAGGTTTTCAAAAATTAAATAAGCTAAACATCCATCTCAAGATGTCATAAAAAGGTTGGAAAATAGAAAGCTAAGGCAAAACTGAGTAAAGAGAATATAATAAATGAAGAACAAATTTGGATTTTTTGAAAAGACTAATAAAACCAGCAAATTGTAGCCAAGATTGATTAAGTAAAAAAGAATGAAGTTACAAATAACCAGTATCAAGAATAAAAGAAAGGATAACTAAGGATCTTATAGATTTTTAAGATAATATGAGGATATTATGAACTAGATATGCCAAAAAAATTTAGATAAAATGGAAAATATATCGTATCATGTAACTTAACAAAAATGATTCAAGAAGAAATAGCCAAATAATTCCCCAAATGTCAATAAAATTGAATTAGATGTTTATTCCCACAAAAAACTCCATATCTAGATGGCTTTATTAGCAAATATTACCAAATATTTAAGAAAACATTCACAAATTACTCAACAGAAAAACTATATATCCACCAACTTGTTTTATATTACATCATGCTACAATCTTCTGATCTCAGTGGTTTTCAGTGAGAAACCAACTGTTCATTTTACTGAAAATCCCTGTACATGGTAAGTTCCTTCTCTCTTTCTTGCTGCTTTCAAGATTTTCTTCTTATCTTTGGTTTTCCACAGTTTGATTATTATGTGTCTTAGTGATATCTCTTTGAATTTATCCCACTTAAAGTTTGTTGAAATTTCTGAATGGATAGATTAATGTTGTTCATAAATTTGGGAAGTTTGGGCCGTAATTTCTCCAAATATTCTTTCTTCCCTTTTTCTCTTTCTTCTTCCTCTGTGTATTCCATAATGAATATATTGATCTGGGTGAGAGTATCTTAGGAGGGCCTTAACCTCTGTCCAATGTTCTATTCCTAATTCTTTTTTAAAATTTTCAAAATTAATTTTTTTTATTTCAATCGTTTTTGGGGAATAATCGTTTTTGGGTATTCGGTTACATGGATAAGTTCTTTAGTGGTGATTTCTGAGATTTTGGTGTATCTGTCACACAAGCAGTATACACTGTAACCCATGTGTAGTCTTTTATTGCTCACCTCCTTCTCTACCTTCCCCCAGAGTCCCCAAATTCCATTATATCATTCTTATGCCTTTGTGTCCTTGTAGCTTAGCTCCCACTTATAAGCGAGAACATACGATGTTTGGTTATCCATTCCTGTGATACTTCACTTAAAATAATGGTCTCCAACTCCATCCAGGTTGCTGTGAATGCGATTATTTTGTTCCTTTATATGGATGAGTTATATGCATATATATGTAACATATTCTTTACCCAGTCATTGGTTGTTGGGCATTTGTGCTGATTCCATATTTTTGCAATTGTGAATTGTGCTGCTATAAACGTGCGTGTGCAGGTGTTTTTTCCTATAATGACTTATTTTCCTCTGGATAGATACCCAGTAGTAGGATTGCTGGATCAAATGGTAGTTCTGATTTTAGTTATTTAAGGAATCTCCACACTGTTTTCCATAGTGGTTGTATTAGTTTACATTCTTCTCACCAGCAGTGTAAAAGGGTTCCCTTTTCACCATCTCCAAGCCAGCGCCTGTTATTTTTGATTTTCTAATTATGGCCATTCTTGTAGGAGTAAGGTGGTATCACATTGTGGTTTTAATTTGCATCTCTCTGATAATTACTGATGTTGAGCATTTTTTCATATGTTTGTTGGCCATTCGTATATCTTCTTTTGAGAATTGTCTATTCATTTCCTTAGCCTACTTTTTGATGGTATTATTTGTTTTTTTCTTGCTGATTTGTATGAGTTCCTTGTAGATTCTAGACATTAGAATCTAGACAACCTTTGTTGGACGCATAGTTTGTAAATATTTTCTCCCACTCTGTGTGTTGTCTGTTTACTCTGCTGATTTGTTGTTGCTGTGCAGAAGCTTTTTAGTTTAGGTCCTAGCTATTTATCTTTGTTTTTGTTGCATTTGCTTTTAGGGTTTTGGTCATGAGCTCTTTGCCTAAGCCAATATCAGGAAGAGTTTGTCTGATGTTATCTTCTAGAATTTTTATGATTTTAGGTCTTAGGTTTAAGTCTTGGATCCATCTTGAGTTCATTTTTGTATATGATAAGAGATGAGGATCCAGTTTCATTCTTCTACATGTGCCTTGCCAATTATTCTGGCACCATATTTTGAATAGGGTATCTTTTTCCCAATTTATGCTTTTGTTTGCTTTATCAACGATCAGTTGGTTGTAACTATTTGGCTTTTTTTCTGGGTTCTCTATTCTGTTCCATTGATCTACGTGCAATTTTTACACCAGTGCCATGCTGTTTTGGCAAATATAGCCTTGTAGTACAGTTTGAAGTCAGGTAATGTGATGCCTCCAGATTTTTTTTTTTTTTTTTATGGCTAACAAGTTCTGGGATACATGTGCAGAATGTATCTATCTAATGCTACCCCTCCCTTATCTCCCCACCCCCTGCTATCCCTCCCCTAGCTCCCCCACCTGACAGGCCCTGGTGTGTGATGCTCCCCTCCCTGTGTTCTCATTGCTCAACACCCACTTATGAGTGAGAATGTGCAGTGTTTGGTTTTCTGTTCTTGTGTCAGTTTGCTGAGAATGATGGTTTCCAGCTTTATCCATGTCCCTGCAAAGGACATGAACTAATTCCTTTTTATGGCTGCATAGTATTCCATGGTGTATATGTGCCACATTTTCTTTCTTTTTCTTTCTTTCTTTCTTTTTTGTTGCTTCCAGTATTTTTTTTTTTTCAATTTTTTTTCAATTGTATTTTGGGCTCTGGTGTACACGTGCACATCCTGCATCCTGCATCCTGCACGATTGTTGCATAGGTACGTACATGCCATGGTGGTTTGCTGTCTCCATCCCCCTGCCCCCGTCACCTACATCAGGCATTTCTCCCGGTGTTATCCCTCCCCATCCTCCCCACCCGTGGCTTTCCCTTCCCTCCACCCCCAAACCTAGCCCAGTGAGTGTTGTTCTCTTCCCTGTGCCCAAGTGTTCTCATTGTTTGTCACCCACTTATGAGAGAAAACATGCAGTGTTTGGTTTTCTGTTCTTATGTCAGTTTGCTGAGAATTATGGTTTCTACATTCATCCATGTCTCTACGAAGGACACAAACTCATTGTTATTTATGGCTGCATAGTATTCCATGGTGTATATGTGCCACATTTTCTTTGTGCAGTCTATCCTTGATGAGCATTTGGGCTGGTTCCAGGTCTTTGCTATCGTAAACAGTGCTGCAATGAACATATGTGTGCATGTGTCTTTATAATAGACCGATTTATAATCCTTTGGGTATATATCCAGTAATGGGATTGCTGGATCAAATGGTATTTCTATTTTTAGATCCTTGAGGAATCGCCACACTGTCTTCCACAATGGTTGAACTAATTTACACTCCCACCAACAGTGTAAAAGTGTTCCTATTTCTCCACATCCTCTCCAGCATCTGTTGTCTCCTGATATTTTAATGATCGCCATTCTAACTGGCATGAGATGGTATCTCAATTCGGTTTTAATTTGCATTTCTCTAATGAACAGTGGTGATGAGCTTTTTTTCATATGTTTGTTGGCTGCATATATGTCTTCTTTTGAGAAGTGTCTGTTCATAACCTTCACCTGCTTTTTGGTGGGTTTGTTTGTTTCTTGTAAATTTGTTTAAGTTATTTGTAGATTCTGGATATTAGCCCTTTGTCTGATGGGTAGATTGCAAAATTTTTCCCATTCTGTTGGTTGCTGGTTCACTCTAATGATAGTTTCTTTTGCTGTGCAGAAGCTCTTTAGTTTAATTAGATCCCATTTGTCTGTTTTGGCTTTTGTTGCCATTGCTTTTGGTGTTTTAGTCACGAATTCCTTGCCCATGCCTATGTCCTGAATGGTATTGCTTAGGTTTTCTTCTAGGGTTTTTATGGTATTAAGTCTTATGTTTAAATCTTTAATCCATCTGGAGTTAATTTTTATATAAGGTGTAATGAAGGGATCCAGTTTCAGCTTTCTGCTTATGGCTAGCCAGTTTTCCCAACACCATTTATTAAATAGGAAATCCTTTCCTCATTGCTTGTTTTTGTCAGATTTGTCAAAAATCAGATGATTGTAGATGTGTGGCATTATTTCTGAGGCCTCTGTTCTGTTCCATTGGTCTATATCTCTGTTTTGGTACCAGTACCATGCTGTTTGATTACTGTAGCCTTGTAGTATAGTTTGAAGTCAGGTAGCGTGATCCCTCCAGCTTTGTTTTTCTTGCTTAGGATTGTCTTGGCTATGCGGGCTCCTTTTTGGTTCCATATGAAGTTTAAGGTGTTTTTTTCCAATTCTGTGAAGAAAGTCAATGGAAGCTTGATGGGGATAGCATTGAATCTATAAGTTACTTTGGGCAGTATGACCATTTTCACAATATTGATTCTTCCTGACTATGAGCATGAATGTTTTCCCATTTGTTTGTGTCCTCTCTTATTTCCTTGTGCAGTGGTTTGTAGTTCTCCATGAAAAGGTCCTTCACATACCTTGTTAGTTATATTCCTAGGTATTTTATCCTCATTGTAGCAATTGTGAATGAGAGTTCACTCACAATTTGGCTCTCTGTTTGTCTGTTATTGGTGTATAGGAATGCTTGTGACTTTTGCACATTGATTTTGTGTCCTGAGTCTTTGCTGAAGTTGCTTATCAGCTTAAGGAGATTTGGGACTGAGACAATGGGGCCTTTTAAATATACAATCATGTCATCTTCAAATAGAGACAGTTTGACTTCCTCTTTTCCTAATTGAATACGCTTTATTTCTTTTTCTTGCCTGATTGCTCTGGCCAGAACTTTGCCCAATACCATGTTGAATAGGAATGGTGAGAGAGGACACCCTTGTCTTGTGCCAGTTTTCAAAGGGAATGCTTCCAGTTTTTGCCCATTCAGTGTGATATTGGCTGTGGATTTGTCATAAATACCTCCTATTATTTTGAGATATGTTCCATCGATACCTAGTTTATTGAGAGTTTTTAGCATAAAGGGCTGTTGAATTTTGTTGAAGGCCTTCTCTGCATCTATTGAGATTATCATGTGGTTTCTTTTTGCTAGTATTGCTTTGGCTATGTGAGCTCTTTTTTGGTTCCATATGAATTTTAGGATTTTTTTTCCTACACCATGAAGAATGATGGTGGTATATTGATGGAAATTGCATTAAATTTATAGACTGCTTTTGGCAATATGATCATTTTCACAACACTGATTCTATCCATCTATGAGTGTGGGATGTGTTTCTGTTTGTGTTATCTGTCATTTCTTTCAGCAGTGTTTTGTAGTTTTCCTTGTAGAGATCTTTCACCTCCTTAGTTAGGTATTGTGGGTAACTCCCCTTCTAGGCACTGAGGAAGGAGAGCTAAGCAGACTCCCAGCACAATTAGTGCCTTAAGAATATCTTACTGCTCATTTATTTTCTTTTATATATAATCTCTTCATAGATAATCATATCTTAGCTCGTAGTCAGAGGAATGTCTAGAGCAGACACATTGCAGAGCATGAACTAGGGAAAAATAGCCACACCAGGACAAGAATCAATGGCCCAGGAGGTAGTGCCCCTGCCTAAAAGGGTATGCACTACATGGCAGGTTGGTTCAGGTGGCAGCGTTCAGTATGGTAAAGCTACCTGCTGTATGGCAGGCTTGGAGCAAGAATCACTCCTCCTGAAAGGGGGTTGTAGTATCTTGCATCCAGTTCTTGTGGAAAGCTGGCCTCAGGCTGACAATCCCGCACATGTCCGAGGGCTTAAGACCCCTCCGGTATAATCGTACCCAGGTGGCTGTATACCCTGTCAGCTCTGTTGCTACTGTGCTGACTCAGAGCATCCTCCTTTAGAAATTCTTAGAAGTAGCCTGCCCTTAGATAAGAGATGTTGCACGCTGCACCCTCCTTACTGTACAGTGCCCACCTCCTTGTGGGTGGATCCCTTACTGTTTGCTGACCACCTCCTTGTCTCAGTGACCTAATTGGGGTGGGCCCTTTGCTTATTGCACACATGATTGTCTTGACCCTATCGCTGTCCTTAAGATGACATCATTCCCTGTGCTTCCCCCCATCTTGTACCTAATAAATACAGACGTGCCTGGACGCTCAGGGCCTTGCCTGTCTCTGCTTGTAGGTGGCGTTGGCCCCCCAAGCCCAGCTGCTCTTACTCAGTCCTTTGGTGTCCTGTCGCCTTATTTATCGGATCCAGCACCTCGGCACAGTGATAGGGGACACCCCATGACCCTACAGATATATTTCTAAAATTTTTTTTTTGGCAGCTGTTGTAAAAGGGTTTGAGTTCTTGATTTGATTCTCAGGTTGGTCGCTGTTGGTGTATAGCAGTGCTACTAATTTTCATACATTTATATTGCATTCTGAAATTTTACTGAATTCATTTATCCAATCTAGGAGCTTTTTGGATGAGTCTTTAGAGTTTTCTAGGTATAGGATCATATCATCAGTGAACAGCAACAGTTTAACTTTCTCTTTACTGATTTGGATGCCCTTTATTTCTCTCTCTCCTCTGATTGCTCTGGTTAGGACTTCCAGTACTATGTTGCGTAGAAGTGGTGAAAGTGGGCATCCTTGTCTTGTTCCAGTTCTCAGGGGGAATGCTTTCAACTTTTCCCCCATTCAGTATACTGTTGGCTGTGAGTTTGTTATAGATGGCTTTTATTGCCTTGAGGTATGTCCCTTCTATGCTGACTTTGCTGAGGGTTTTAATCATAAAGGGATGCTGGATTTTGTCAAATGCCTTTTCTGTATCTATTGGGATGATCATATGATTTTTGTTTTTAATTCTGTTTATGTGATTTATCATAAATATTGACTTGCATATGTTAAACAATCCTTGCATCTCTGGTATGAAACCTACTCAGACCAGGTGCAGTGGCTCATGCCTGTAATCCCAGCACTTTGAAAGGCTGAGGCAGGCGGATCACTTGAGGTCAGGAGTTTAAGACCAGCCTGACCAACATGGTGTGACCCCATCTCTACTAAAAAAATTAGCTGGGAATGGGGCAAGTGCCTGTAGTCCCAGCTGCTAGGGAGGCTAAGGCAGGAGAATTGCTTGAAACCATGGGGTAGAGGCTGCAGTGAGCTGAGATTGTGCCACTGAACTCCAGCGTGAGTGATAGAGTAAGACTCCATCTGAAAAAAAAGAAACCCACTTGCTCATGGTCTATTACCTTTTTGATATGTTGTTGAATTTGGTTAGCTAGTATTTTGTTGAGGATTTTTGCATCTATGTTCATCAGCGATACTGGTCTGTAGTTTCTTTTTTTGTTGTTGTTATATCCTTTCCTGGTATTGATATTAGGGTGATACTGGCTTCATAGAATGATTTAGGGAGGATTCCTTCTTTCTCTATTTTTCTGAATCATTTCAGTAGAATTGATACCAATTCTTCTTTGAATGTCTGATAGAATTCAGCTGTGAATCCATCTGGTCCTGAACTTTTTTTTTTTGTTGGAAATTTTTAAATTATTGTTTCAACTTCACTACTCATTATTGCTCTATTTAAGAGTTTCTATTTCTTCCTGGTTTAATCTAGGAGGATTTTGGTTTTCAGGAATTTATCCATCCCTAAGTTTTCTAGTTTGTGCACATAAAAAGGTGTTCATAGTAGCCTTTAGTGATCTTTTGCATTTCTGTGGTTGCATATAGATGGCTTTTGTTGAATATTTGTTGAGATTACTTGGATATTCTCTCTTCTTTTCTGGGTTAATTTTACTAATGGTCTATCAATTTTGTTTATCTTTTGAAACAATAAGTATTTTGGTTCATTTATGTTTTTTTGTTTATTTCAATTTCATTTTGTTCCAATCTGATATTCATTATTTCTTTTCTTCTGCTGAGTTTGGGTTTGGCTTATTCTTTTTTCTTTATTTCCTTGCGATGTGACATTAGATTGTGCTTATTTTTGCTCTTTCAGACTTCTTGATGTAGGCATTTAATGCTTTGAACTTTCCTTTTAGCATTGCTCTTACTGTTTTTCAGAGGTTTTGATAGGTTGTGTCACTATTATCTTTCCAGTCAAAGAATTTTTTAATTTCCCTCTTGATTTCATTGTTGACCCAAAGATCATTCAGGAGCAATTATTTAATTCATACATTTGTATAGTTTTTGGAGTTCCTTTTGGAGTTAATTTCTAATTTTATTCCACTGTGGTCTGAAAGGGTACTTGATATGATTTCTATTTTCTTAAATTTATTGAGACTTGTTTTGTGGCCTATCATATATTCTCTCTTGGAGAATGTTTCATGTGCTGATGAAAACAATGTATGTTCTATAATTGGTAGGTAGAATGTTCTGTAAATATCTGTTAAGTCCGTTTGTTCTAAAGTATAGTTGAAGCCCATTATTTCTTTGACATTCTGTCTTGAGGACCAGGGTAGTGCTGTCAGTGGAGTATTAAATTCCCCCACTATTATTGTGTTGCTGTCTATTTCATTTTTTAGATCTAGTACTAATCATTTAATAAATCTGGGAGCTCCAGAGTTAGGTGCATACATATTTAGGATTGTGATATATTCCTGTTGGACTAATCCTTTTATCATTATAAATGTCCCTCTTCACCTTTTAAAACTGTTGCTGTTTTAAAGTCTGTTTTGTCTAATATAAGGATGGCTACTCCTGCTTGCTTTTGGTTTCCATCTACATGGAATATCTTTTTCTACACCTTTACCTAAAGTTCATGTGAGTCCTTATGTGTTAGGTGAGTCTCTTGAAGACAGCAGATACTTGGTTGGTGGATTTTTATTCATTCTGTCATTCTGTATCTTTTGAGTGGAACATTTAGGCCATTTACATTCAATGTTAGTATTGAGATGTGAAGTACTGTTTTATCTAGTGTGCTAGAGACCTTGTTTCTTTTTTCACTGTGTTATACATTGCTCCCCCCACCCCATTGTGTTACTGCTTTATAGACCCAGTGAGGTTTATGCTCTAAGGAGGTTATATTTTGGTGTATTTTGAGATTTTGTTTCAAGATTTAGAACTCCTTTTAGCATTTCTTGTAGTGCTGGCTTGGTATTGGAGAATTCTCTCAGCATTTGTTTGTCTGAAAAATACTTTATCGCTTCTTCATTTATGAAGCTTAGTTATGCTGGGTACAAAATTCTTGGCTGATAATTCTTTGAGGAATTTAAAGATAGGACTTTACTCACTTTTGGCTTGTTGGTTTTCTGCTGAGAAATCTGCTGTTAATCTGATAGGTTTTCCTTTGTAGGTAACTTGATGCTTTTGTCTCACAGCTCTCAAGATTTTTTTCTTCTATCTTGACTTTGGATAACTTGATGACTATGCGCCTAGGTGATGATCTTTTTGTGATGAATTTCCCAGGTGTGTGTTGGGCTTCTTGTATTTGGTTGTGTAGATCTCTAGCAAGGCCAGGAAGTTTTCATTGATTATTTCCTCAAATGTTTTCCAAACTTTTAGATTTCTCTTATTTCTCAGGAATATCAATGATTCTTAGGCTTGGTCATTGTATTAGTTCATTTTCATGCTGTTGATAAAGACATAACCAAAACTGGGAAGAAAAGAGATTTAATTGGACTTACAGTTCCACATGGCTGGGGAGGCCTCAGAATCATGGTGGGAGGTGAAAGGCACTTCTTACATGGCAGCAGCAAGTGAAAATGAGGAAGATGCAAAAGCAGAAACCCCTGATGAAACCATCAGATCTTGTGAGACTTAATCACTACTACGAGTGAACAGTATGGGGGAAACCGCCCCATGATTCAAATTATCTCCCACTGAGTCCCTCCCACAACACATGGGAATTATGGGAGTACAATTCAAGATGAGATTTGGGTGAGGACATAGAGCCAAACCGTATCATTCCACCCCAAACACCTCCAAATCTCATGTCCTCACATTTCAAAACCAATCATGCCTTCCTAGCAGTCCCCTAAAGTCTTAACTCATTTAAACATTAACCCAAAAGTCCACAGTCCAAAGTCTCATCTGAGACAAGGCAAGTCCCTTCTGCCTATGAGCCTGTAAACTCAAAAGCAAGCTAGTTACTTTCTAGATACAATATGGGTACACATATTAAGTAAATACAGCTGTTCCAAATGGGAGAAATTGGCCAAAACAAAGGGGTTACAGGGCCCATGCAAGTCAAAAATCAAGAGGGGCAGTCAAATTCTAAGGCTCCAAAATGATTTCCTTTGACTTTATGTCTCATATCCAGGTCATGCTGATGGAACAGGTAGGTTCCCATAGTCTTGCGCAGCTGCATCTCTGTGGCTTTGCAGGATATAGCCCCATCCTGGCTGCTTTCATAGGCTGGTGTTGAGTATCTGCAGCTTTTCCAGGTGCACAGTGTAAGCTGCTGGTGGATCTACCACTCTGGGATCTGGAAGATGGTAGCCCTACTTCTCACAGCTCCGCTAGGTGGTGCCCAACAGGGACTCTGTGTGGGGCCTCCGATCCCACATTTCCCTTCTGCAGTGCCCTAGTAGACATTCTCCATGAGGGCCCCACCCCTGCAGCAAACTTTTGTCTGGACATCCAGGTGTTTCCATATATCTTCTGCAATCTAGGCGGAGGTTCCCAAACCTCAATTCTTGACCTCTGTGCACCTGCAGGCTCAACACCACATGGAGGTTGCCAAGGTTTGGGGCTTGCACTCTCTGAAACCATGGGCCAAGCTGTATCTTGGCCCCTTTTAGCAATGGTTGGAGCAGCTGGGACACAGGGCACCAGGTCCCTAGGCTGTACACAGCACGGTGACTCTGGGCCTGGCCCACTAAACCATTTTTCCTCCTAGGCTTCCAGGTCTATGATGGGAGGGGCTGCTTTGAAGACCTATGACATGCCCTGGAGACATTTTCCCCACTGTCTTGGGGATTAACATTGGGCTCCTTGTTACTTATGCAAATTTCTGCAGCCAGCTCAAATTTCTCCTCAAAAAATGGGTTTTTCTTTTCTACTGCATTATCAGGCTGCAAATTTTTTGAAGTCTTATGCTCTGTTTCCCTTTTAAAATGCAATGCTTTTAACAGCACCCAAGTCATCTCTTGAATACTGTGCTGCTTAGAAATTTCTTCCACCACATATGCTAATCATCTCTCTCAAGTTCAAAGTTCCACAAATCTCTAGGTCAGGAGCAAAATGCCACCAGCCTCTTTGCTAAAACATAACAAGAGTCACCTTTGCTCCAGTTCCCAACATGTTCCTCATCTCCATTTGAGACCACCTCAGCCTCAATCTTATTGTTTACGTCACTATCAGCATTTTTGTCAAAGCCATTCAACAAGTCTCTGTGAGGTTCCAAATTTTCCCACATTTTCCTCTTTTCTTCTGAGCTCTCCAATTGTTCCAGCCGCTGCCTGATACCCAGTTCCAAAGTCGCTTCTACATTTTTGGGTATCTTTTCAGCAACACCCAACTCCCAATACCAATGTACTATATTAGTCCATTTTCATGCTGCTAATAAAGACACACCCAAGACTGGGAAGAAAAAGAGGTTTAATTGGACTTACAGTTCCACATGTCTGGGGATGCCTCAGAATCATGGCAGGAGGTGAAAGGTACTTCTTACATGGGAGAGGCAAGAGAAAATGAGGAAGATGCAAAAGCAGAAACCCCTGATAAAACGATTAGATCTTGTGAGATTTACTCACTACCACAAGAGAACAGTATGGGAGAAACTGCCCCCATGATTCAAATTATCTCCCACCAGGTCCCTCCCACAACACATGGGAATTATGGGAGTACACTTTAAGATGAGATTTGGGTGAGGACATAGAGCCAAACCATATCATTCATTTAGCATAATCCTAAATTTCATGGAGTCTTTGTTCAATGTTTTAAAATTATTTTTTCTTTGTCTTTGTCTGATTGTGTTAATTCAAAAGCCTTTTCTTCAAGCTCTGAAGTTCTTTCTTCTACATATTCTAATCTATTAGTCAGTGTATTTTGTATTTCTCTAAGTGTGTCTTTCATTTCCAGAAGTTGTTGTGGTTTTTTATGATATTTATTTCTTTGGAAAATTTGTCATCCATATCCTGTATTTTCTTTTAATTAATTAATTTTTTAAATTTTCTCTGGTATCTCCCTGATAATCAACCTTTGGAAATCTTTATCTGGCAATTCAGAGATTTCTTCTTGGTTTGAATCCATTGCTTGGGAGCTACTGTGATCTTTTGGGCGTGTATAGAACCTTGTTTTGTCATATTACCAGAATTACTTCCCTGGTTCCTTCTCATTTGGGTAGACTATTTCAGTGGAAAGATCTGGAACTCAAGGGCTACTGTTCAGATTCTTTTGTTCCACAGGGTGATCCCTCGATATGGTGCTCTCCCCCTTACCCTAGGGATGGGGCTTTCTGAGAGTTGGACTGCAGTGATTGTTATTGCTTTTGTGGGTTTAGCTACCCAGTGGGGCTACCAGGCTCTGGGCTGGTGCTGGAGAATGTATGCAAAGTGTGATGCCATCCATCTTCAGATCTCCCACCTGTGGATACCATTACCTGCTCTTTGGAGGTGGCAGGGGAGTGAAGTAAATTCTGTAATAGTTATAGTTTTGTTTAGTGTGCTGGTTATGCCAGCAGTGAAGTTGTCATGTGGACAGACTCAGGACCTCTGGTATGCCAGGATGTTGCAGGCAATGGAATTAGCTGTTGTTTTTGCTTTCCTTGAAGCAGGATTATTCTGTCATGAGTTGCTGTAATGGCTTGAGTTGGTTGACCTCCAGCCAGGAGGTGGCACTTTCAAGAAAGCACCAGCTGCAGTAGTAGAAGGGGGATATAAGCTTGGTCTAAATTGGCCAGGATAAATATTTGGGTTTCTCGGGTGATGGGCAGGGCCATAAAGCTCCCAAGAGTTTGTGTCTTTTGTGTTCAGCTACCAGGGTGGGTTGAGAGAAACACCAGGTGGGGGCAGGGTTTGGTGGACTTGAGCTCAGTCTCTCCGTGGGCAGGGCTTCTGCAGCCACTGTGGCAGATGGGTGATGGTTCTCAGGCCAATGGACTTGTGTTCTAAGGTGGAATATGGTTGCCCCTGTTGCATAACACAAGTCACCAGGGAAGTGAGGGAAAGCTAGCAGTGACAGACCTCACCCAGATCCCACATAGCCAGCAAGGCCAGTCTCGCTCCTTCTGTGCCCTGCAAACAGTGCTGAGTTTATATCCAGAATTCCCATGCACATGCATGGGGCCCAGACCTTGCCCCAAACTACAAGCCTACCTGCTGAGAAAGTAAGCACAGCTTTCAGGCTTACCGTTCCCCACCTGTCTACACAATTGGCTGTGACTCCTGCAGCAATTCCCATTTGCCTACCAGATTCTGCTCAGGAAAATTTGTGCTCAGTCAAAATTATTACAAAATTCAGTGCTGGGTGTGGTGGCTCATGCTTGTAATCTCAACACTTTGGGATGCCAAGGTGGGTGGATCATCTGAGGTAAGGAGTTCAAGACCAGCCTGGCCAACATGATGAAACCCTGTCTCTATAAAAGTACAAAAATTAGCCAGGTGTGGTGACACATGCCTGTAATCCCAGCTACTCAAGAGGTTGAGGCAGGAAATCACTTGAACACAGGAGGCGGAGGTTGCAGTGAGGCAAGATCACACCATTGCACTCCAGCCTGGGCAACAAACTGAGACTCCATCTCAAAAAAAACACAAAATTACAAAATTTAGTTAGAAGCTTCTTTCACCCTGTGACCCCTACCTAGTTTCACTGCATGCCTTCCCCAAGGACCTCTGTGAGCTGGAGTCAGGTATGGCTTCCCTGGGCTTGAGCTGGGGATTAGAAGTGCCTGCAGGGCTCTTCCCACTGCTCTATTTTAACATTTTGCTCAGCTCCCTAAATCCATTCCAGCTCTAGGTAAGGTTAAATTCTTCTCCTGTGATCTCGATTTTCAGGTTGCACAGTGGGAATGTGTGTTTCAAGGCAGGTTTTCCCCTCTCACACTTTGGGACAGTTTTTTAGCTGTCTCACGGAGTTTGCAGCCATGAGTAGCTTTTTCCACAGGATCTGTGAACTCTTTTGGTCTTCCTGGAACATTCCTGCTGTGGTTCCCGGAGCAAAAGTTCACAGTGTGAGCCTCCACATGCTGTCCTGTCTGTCCAAGTGGCAAGTGCACGTTAGTCCTGTCTCCTATCTGTCGTGTTCTCATTCTTCTTTCTAGGCCTCAGACGAGTAACTTCAGTTGTTGATTGATTCTTTCTTCTGCTTGCTCAATCTCTTGCTAAACCCCTGTGGTGAATTTTTTTTCAGCTATTGAAGTTTTCAGCTTCAGAATTTCTATTTGGTTTATTTTCAAAATTTCTACCCCTTTATTGATATTCTGTATTTGTTCACACGTTGTTCTCTTTGTTTCCTGTTGTTCTTTTGTGAGAATTTTCTTTAGTTATTTGAGCATATTTAAGATACAGGATGTAAGTCTTTCTTCATTAAGTTTAATGTCTGGGATTTCATAGGGATGGTGTTAGGTCCATCTGATGACTATGCCAGACGCCACACTCAGGGTCAGGCTCTGGCCCATCCTGAGGTCTGAGGGGAGTGGGTGGATGGGCTTTTAGCTGAAAGAACCCTCGGGGGGCTCTAGGCAGGTGAGTATTGTTTTATTCAGCAGCAGCTCTCATCAACAGTCTTCTCATCAGCAGCTTATTACCCCAGCTTCCTCATGCTGTCCATCTCTATCTCAGCTGTCTGCTCTGGCTCCATGGCTCCTGCCACCCTCCAAGCCTACAGCTGCACAGCCACCTCTCCTTTGCCTTAACTCTTTATCTCTCTGAGCACCAGCATGAGCCGTGCCATGGCTCCCCTCTGTCTTGAAGACGGGCAGCTCTGGTTCTCCCTCACTCTTTCTCTGGGCACCAGTGCCATGTCAAGCCATGCCCAAGAGCCCCATGCATAGCATCAGCAGGGCAGTTATACCTTCTACAGACAATAGAGGCTTTGAGCCAAGTATGTACTTGCACAAACAGCTTATATAACAAGTAGAAGTGTGTGCCTGTGGACCAGTCCCACTGAATCATGCAGGCCTGGATGTCTGCCTCAGCCTCTTTCTTGACTAAAGCACGTCCATGTACCTTACAGATGATTTCTGTGAATTTATTTCTTTCCCTTGTGAGTGGGCCATACTTTCCCGTTTCTTTGTATGCCTTGTAATTATTTTGCTGAGAACTGGACATGCTGAATATTATAATGTGGAATGTAGAACTCTGGAAATAAGACTCTACCCAAGGCTTCAATGTCAATTGTTGAGGGCTACAGCCATCCACTTGTTTAATGAGTTTCCAAATTGTGTTTGCAAAGACTGTATTCCTTGTCAAGTGTGCTTATTGAAGTCTCTGTTTTGTTATCTTAGAAGTTGGCTAGTGACCTGAAAGAGATTTCCTTAAATGCCTAGAGACAGAAAAGAAAAAAGAAAAAGAAAAACACCCACAAAACCACAAGCCCCTGCATCTTGGTCTTCACGTTCTGGCTCTAAGCTAGGACACTCCTTCAGTGCTAAGCCAAGCTGATGGCAACCCTACCTTAGCCTTCACTTCTTGCTTGTGTGGAGTCCAAAGATCAGCCACAAGTGTAAGCCTAGGATCCTCTCAAGCCTTTTCTGATTATGCATCTGGGCCCGTGCATGTATACTGTACTCCAGATTCCCCAGTATAGCTGTAGCCCTCCAAAGCTCTTATTCCCCCAAGAATCTTCCTCTTCATTCTCAGACTTTTGGGTCTATCTCTTGCTTACCTCATCCTCCATTTCTTCCCCCAGGCAGCAGTGGATAGTGTATGTTTTAAATATTTCCATCAGATCCTGTGCAGGAAACTCTCCAACCTGAGGAAGTCAAATGAAGGGTCAGCCTCTATGTCAGTCTCTTACAGCAAGGGTCCCCAACCCCAGGGCCATGGACCAGTACCGGTGGCCAGCGAGTGAAGCTTCATCTGTATTTACAGCATTCCCCATTGTTCCCATTACCACTTGAGCTCCACCTCCTGTCAGATCAGCAGCAGCATTAGATTCTCATAGGAGCACAAACCCTACTGTGAACTGCACATGCAAGGAATCTAGGTTGTGCATTCCTTATGAGAATCTAATGCCTGATGATCTGTCACTGTCTCCCATCACCCCCAACTGTCTAGTTGCAGGAAAACAAGCTCAGGGCTTCCACTGATTCTACATCATGGTGAATTGTATGATTATGTTATTATATATTAAAATGTAATAATGATAATTATAAAATACACAATAAATGTAATGTGTTTGGATCATCCTGAAACCATTCCCTGTCCCAGTCCATGGAAAAATTGTCCACAAAACGGGTCCCTGGTGCCAAAAACGTTCGGGACTGCTGCCTTAGGGAATGCAGAGATGCAGAGACTGGTCAAATGCATAACCAAAATGTTTTGAGAACACAGTCATATTCCTCAGCCTGGGACCAGCAAGCTGCATCAGAACACAAGCCACCATCCACAAGAGTACCACCAGCTGAGGAGTACGGGGTGCTAGATGGACAAGCAAATTCCCCCATAATTCTTATCGAAATCCAGCTGCCTCTTTATTAAGCACTCCTTGGTTGACTTAAATGTTTTATTAGACTCCAGAGTCTGAAAGGTCGATTCTGTCCATTTTCCCCACTTAATGGTTGCTTCAGTAGAAGGACCAATTCTTGGAGCTCCCTATTCTGCTAATTTTGTGATGTCACTTCTGTTACAATTACTTTAGAAAATAATTTGGAAAACATAAATTTCTTGAGATTTATGAAGTAAATCTGTAAACCAACAATTCTACTCTTTGTTGGCATTCTAGAGCTGTGGTTCTCAAATGGGGCAATTTTGCCGCTCTGTGGACATTTGGAAATGCCTGGAGACATTTTTTGATTTTCACAACTCGGGTGCGTCATTAGCATCTAGTGGGTAGAGATCATGGATGTTGTGAAACATCTTACAATGCATGGGACTGCCCTCTCCCTCTAACCTCCAGCAACAAAGAATTATCTGGCCTAAATGCTAAAGCTGAGTGCTAAGATTGAGAAACCCTCACCTAGAGAAATGTGTCCATGTACGCTAGGAGAATGCTCATAGCTTCATCATTTATAAGAGTCCTAAATGGGAGATGACTCAAATGATCCAATACCTATCAACAGTGGAAGGGATAAATATATTCTTGTGTGTGTTCAGTGAGATACTTTTTAGCTATAAAAATGAAGTACAAACATTTATAAAGAACTACAAGAAAGTACTAGGCACAGTGGCACGCACCTGCAGTCTCAGCTCCTGAGAAGGCTGAACTGAAGGATCACTTGAACCCAGAAGTTCGAGGCTAGACTGGGCAACATAGCCAGACCCCCCCACCTCCAAAAAACAAAAATAAAACAAAGAAATAAAGAAACACAAGAAAGTGATTTCCATAAATTTCAGGACAGTGATCACCTATAGGAGAAAAGTTGAGGGGGGAATTCAGATTAGGAGAATACACATGAGGATCATCTGGGTTGCTGGCTATGTTCTATTTCTTGAACTGGGTGGTGTTTATATAGGTGTTCACTTTAAAAAAATGTACATTTGTATTCGATTACTTTAATTTATATCGTATAATAAAAAGATAAAAATAAAGTCTGTCAGTAACTACAGTATTTATTTTCTATTACACTCCCTACTGTATCTAGTCATATTCTTATTTGGATCTTCAAACTGATCATACGGTCCTAGGATAGACGTTCATTCAGTCAATCATCAATATTTATTGAGCATCTACTATAAGCCAGAAACTGTTCTGTACACTAGGAATACAAAATGGAACAAGATAGACATCTTGCATTCCAGAGTGGGGAGATAGGAAGTAATAAACAAAAAGGTAAAAAAGATCATTTTGAGGGGGGCTAAGTACTGTGAGAACAAGACAGAGTTAAACAAGAGAGGCTGACTGAAGTGAGAGTGACTGGAGTGAGATATTTTAGGTCGGTAAAGGTTTTTGTGAAGCTGACAGTTGGGGTGGTAACTGACCCGTATCAAGTGAAGGAAGGAGCTATGTGAAGTTCTGCAGGAAGAATATTCCACATAAAGGAAGCAGATATTATTGAAGCTTTTAAGTACAAAAGTGTTTGACATGTTTGAGGAACCCCAGTAAATAAAAGTGTGGCCAGTGTGGCATGAATGAGGGAAGAGTGGCAGGAGATGGAGTTGGTGCAGAGGGCAAGGCCTCCATCGTGTACCATTTTGATAGACCATGGAAAGCATTTTTGTTTTTTTTCTTTTCCTTTTCTTTTCGTTGTTTTGGAGATGGAGTCTTGTTCTGTCGCCCAGGCTGGAGTGCAGTGGTGCGATCTTGGCTCACTGCAACCTCTACCTCCCGGGTTCAAGTGATTCTCCTATCGCAGCCTCCCGAGTAGCTGGGACTACAGGTGCCCGCTACCACACCTGGCTAATTTTTGTGTTTGTAGTAGAGACGGGTTTTTGCCGTGTTGGCCAGGCTGGTCTCGAACTTCTGACCTCAGGTGATCCTCCCGCCTTGGACTCCCAAAGTGCTGTGATTACAGGTGTGAGCCACCACACCCAGTCTGTATTTTTTTCTAAGTGTGTGAGAAGCCACTGAAAATGCTGCTGTTGTGTAGGATGCAGGAGGGAAGACATGGGGTCATAGTCCACTTGTGCTGCTATAACAAAATACCACAGGACTGTGTAATTTATAAACAATAGAAATTGATTTTTTACAGTCCTGGAGGCTGGGAAGTCTAAGATGAAGGTGCTGGCAAGTTTGATGTCTGGTGAGGGCTGCTCTCTGCTTCCAAGATGGTGTCTTGCTGCACCCTCTGAAGGGCATTGCTGTATCCTCACATGGCAGAAGGGATGGAAAGGCAAAAAGAGGCCAAATTCACTCCCTCAAGCTCTCTTATAAGGGCAGTAATCCCATTCATGAGGACAGAGATCTCATGGCCTACTCCCCTTCTCGAGGCCCTCTTCCTAAAGCTGTCACATTTGATGTGTTTTTATATAACATTTGGAGGGGACACAAATATTCAAATCATAGCACATATGGAGATGAATTAGAGTGAGACAGTAGTGGTTGTGAGGTGGAGATGTAGACTGGATAGGTTGAGAATTTAAGGTGGAGTCAAGAATATGTATTAATGGACTGGAAGTGAAGTCTGAGGAAACAGGAATTAAGGACAATTCCTAGGTTTTTGTTTTAACAATCAAGGAGATAGTAGGGACTTTTGCTTTAAGGAAGACTGGGGAGTGAGTATGAAACTTGGATCAGTAGGTTTATTTGGGCCATATTACATTACCGTGTCTATTAGGCATTCTAGGGGAGATGTCAGGTTAGCTGTTGAATATGATTCTTCTTCACAGATTTTTTTTACATTTTAAAATTTTTTTTTTTTTTTTTTTTTTTTTTAAGTCGGGTTTTCACCATGTTGGTCAGGCTGGTCTTGAACTCCCCACCTCAGGTGATCCGCCCGCCTTGGCCTCCAAAGTGCTTGGATTACAGGCGTGAGCCACCACGCCTGGCCAACATTTTAAAATTCTTTTCTTTTGTAACTTTATTTCTATTGTTGTCTTTATTTTGCCTTTTTTTTTTTTTTTTCTGCTTCTAACACACCAAGCACATTCTTTTTTTTCTTTATTTTGTAGAGTCAGGGTCTTGCTGTGTTTCCCAGGCTGGTTTCAAACTCCTGATCTCAAACAATCCTCCTGCTTAAGCCACTGAGAAAGTACTGGGATTACAGGTGTCAGCCATCACACTGGTCCTTCTTCATAGAGTTAATGGGCTGGATGTAAGGACATCTAGAGTTCCCTTCAACCATATTCAAAACAGTCAACAAATTGCCAGTTGATTTAATGAATTACACAACATGCACAGAATGCTATTCCATGAAGTGGCATGCAAAGATAATCATTTTTAATCTAAAAAAGTAGATTATAAAACAGTTACCTACAGTTTGCCACCATATTTAAGAATATAGTATATTATAACATTTCATTGGAAGCTTGAAGCAGATAGACTGGAATCTGAGCAGTGGCTACTTCAGGTGCTGGAATGAGTGTGGTTTTATCCTTTTAAATTCTTGTTATTGGTAATTTAAAATGTTGTCGATAATCATGCATTACCTGTATAACGTTTTTTTAAATAAAAGAAAATCCATGGTGTCTTTCAGCTGGGCAGTCTACGAATGGGTAATCTGTCAGGTGAGGGTCATCAAGGTGATCAGGCTGAGAGCAGGGACCAGATGCAAAGCGGGAGAGGCGCAGAAGCCCCGTCCCGGGGTCGGGGGCGAGCGGTGGGCGGTCCGAAGGGCACCGCCCCTGCGGGTCACGTGCTCGCCGGCCACCAATGGCCGCCTCCGAGCCCACCTTGAGGACGGGGCGGGGCGCCTGGCTGGCGTCACCAGGACAACGGGCGTCGCCGGCGCCGTGTGACTTCGGGCTGTGGGCTTGCTCGCGGCTCTTCGGCCATGGTGAGTCTGGGACCCGCGTCTGCCCAGCCGCCTCGCCCTAACTGCAGGGTCGGGTCCCCACGCCGCCGCCTGCTAGCGTCGGCGGGCGGCCCCAGGGACGTGGAGAGGCCGGGCCGCGGCCTGCGAGTCTGCTGGACTGGGCAGGGCTGGGCGGGCCCGGGGAGGGGTAACCTGGGGGGTCCGGAGCGCCCACCTGCCCGGGGGCGACCGCGATGCCGCGTTCCCCGCCGCTGGAGTCTGGGTGACAGCCTGAACCCCCAGCCAGTGGGCCGCCGGACGACGTGACGCTGTTTGGCCCGAGAGAGCCTGGGAAGCCACCCAAGGAGGGTGTGGTTAAAAAAATCATATACATGAATATCGTATGTATTTATATTGACACTAAAGCAGTCTGTGTGCCTCCAATTCTGTTTCTATGCAATTATATATAACTAATATAAGACATTATCTTCCTTTCAAAATCATTCTGATAGGTTCTTTAGCACGTGGAAATTAAAATTTTTGATTTTAGAGACCCCCCCCCGCCTCCACTTTTAAAAAATAGGGGACATGAAGCTGGAGGGTTTTTTTCAGAGTGCCGCACCCTCACTAAGGGATTTAATTAATTCATAATTAGTACATTGTAAACGTCTTAAATCATTACCTTTGTTCAGTTAACCTGAGACGGCGTGGGTATGACACCTGGCCCCCTTTAAGCTCTTTTTAAAAACATGACGCGGTTTCACTCGCTGGAGGTGCTGGCTTGAATAGACAAGTTCAGAGAATTGCCTACCGAAGGTATGATTCTCCAGAGGCCTTCATGGGGTGAAAAGAAGAGAGGAGCTAGACTCCTTGCTTGGGGACACACCCTTGATATAGAATACTTGAGGAGGTATGGGGGTAGGCATAGATAGTAGGGAAATACCTCGTTTTTAGAAACAGGTTCTTTGTTTTAACCATGAGTAATTAAATGGAGATTTTCTCCTTACCTGCAGGAGTTAGTGGAAGTGCTGATGAGCTGAGAATGCAGGGTGCTCCCGAAGTGCCAGCTGGCCTCATGGAGAAAAAAACTATCATTTGGAATCCTGGCTGGCTCAGTTTTTTTTCTTAATAACCAGGGAGAGGGGTGGTGGTAGGAGAAGGTGGATGGTGTCTCTCATTGACTCTGGAAAAGCAGCTCCCAAGTGTGTGGCATTATTGCTGGCAGGAGAAGAACATCACCCACAAATCACAGTGCTATGTAATGTCTTCTTTATTTTGTGTACGCTTCTTTTTTAAATTCTGAATTGCTTTTTAAGTGACAAATTAATGGAGCTGGCAAGAGTTTCAGAAAGTGAATTTTACAAAGATATAAGTGTTTCAAATATTGCAGTCATTTACTGTTACATGTGAGAAAAGTCCTAACAATTGTAGCAAGGAGAAAGAATATCCAGGAATTAAATTTTCACAGTTCTCTGAAGTCTCATATTCCTCCTGTCATCCATTTTTCTTTGTCTTTACTTATTCCACTCTTTCGTTCTGACCCACAGCCCACCCTCATTCACTATTGTGAATTTTAGAGTTTTACTTTAAAATAAAGGCATTTACTGTACTTTTGTATTACTAGTTGCTTTGCTGAAGTTACAATGCTTTGCTTTTTGTATATCTTTAAGCATTAAGAATTTAACTCATAGGAGCTTAGTTGATTGAGTGGTCAGGTGCCCAGGCTTCCATGGAAGTGGGGAATGGTTGGTATAGGAGGGAGAGGGATGAAGAGGCTGCATATATATGTCATCCCCAAAACTGTATTTTTTTTTTTTTTTTTTTTTTTTTTTTTTTTTTTTTTTTTTTTTTTTTTTTTTTTTTTTTTTTTTTTGAGATGGAGTCTCACTCTGTCACCAGGCTGGAGTGCAGTAGTGTGATCTTGGCTCACTGCAACCTCCACCTCCCGGATTCACACAATTCTCCTGCCTCAACCTCCCAAGTAGCTGGGACTGCAGGTGCGCACCACCACACCCAGCTAATTTTTGTATTTTTAGTAGCGATGGGATTTCACCATGTTGGCCAGGACGGTCTCGATCTCTTGACCTCATGATCTGTCTGGTTTGGCCTTCCAAAGTTCTGGGATTACAGGCGTGAGCCACCACTCCCAGTCCCTAAAGTCTAAAATCACATTATACTTCCTTAAATGCTTGAATCTGAACATAAAACTTTAGCCGTTGATATAAGTGACTTTGCACATTAATTTTGGAACTATTTCTCAATGAAAATTTTTTCAATTAAGCTATTTATTTGTACTCTATAATAATGACAGCTAACATTTATTGTGTACATATGTACATAGTTATTACTATAGAGGCAGTAGAAATTTTTCTACGGGTCTTAAATGATCCAGCAACCTTGCGATAAAGATACCTTTACCCTATTTTAGAGATGAGGAAATTGAAGTGCAGAGAAGTAAAGTAACTTGCCTAGGTCACCGCACTGATAAATTGAGCCACATTCAAAACCTGGCAGTTTCTTTGAGAACCTGTTTATAGATTGTACTGTAATGTATAGTGTATCTTTATATGTTTCCTCATATATATGTTAGGAAATTAGTTCTCTTTCTTATTTGCACTTTAAGGTTTTTGAGCACTTGTGAAGGATTGTGTTTTGTTGTTCAGGCACTGGGTTAGATACTACAGAACAGGGTAGACATGCCTAGCCTTCTCTCCTCTCTCTCTCCTTTCCTTCTTTCACAAAGTTGAAATGAGAAGGAATTAAGACATGAATTAGATCAGCATTCTTACTCACAGCTATATTAGCAGTGAGTTTCTCCTGTCACCAATTCAGTTAAGGAATTGGCATCCGCTTTTTGTGTGAATCACAAAGACAAGTATTTTACATAAAGCCTTTTGGATATGAAGGATGTAACAGTGTTTTTAAAAAATGTATTCTCTGAGAGTTTCCTAATTTTTAGATTTTAGTTTTGTATTCTATAGTTGTCACAAAAAGACTTCAAGTCTGGGCTCAGTGCCTCATGCCTGTAATTCCAGCACATTGGGAGGCTGAGGCGGGAGGATCGCTTGAGTCCTGGAGTTCAAGACCAGCCTGGGCAACATGGCGAGACCCCCATGTCTACAAAAAAATTTGAAAAATTAGCCAGGCATGGTGGTGCATGCCTATAGCCCTGGCTATTTGGGAGGCTGAGGCGGGAGGATCTCTTGAGTCCAGGAGGTCAGGCTGTGCTGAGTTGTGTGCATAGCACTGCACTCCAGCCTGGGCAACAGAGCGAGGCCCTGTATCCAAAATAAAGGAAAAAAAGGCATCTAATAATTGTTTAAATTTCAATTCATGTGGAACAAAATCTGTTGGAATATATATTACTTGTCAAGTTTTTGTTACTGTTTAACACTTTAGCTTGTAAAGCAGATTTATTTTTTGGAAATAAATAACATTTTGTCATATAATTTTTCACTTTAATTCGTTCATTTGGACTTTCCTATTTTGACACTTCTCTTTCTGTATTTGTGGTCAAGACTTATCAGAGGTATTGGGAAGCAGAAGATGGAGGGAAAGACCACAAAAATATTTAATTGTGGTTTTTCCACACTAAAGTGATTTCTTTTAACTCAACGTTTATAGACAGTTTTGGTCTTTCTGTCATTATATGATATTGTTAAGAGAATTTATATGATGAGATCTATGTTAATAGATCAAGAAAAGTAGAGGTTTCTCTATTAATTGTCCTACTCTTGACAATATTGATCTCCCTTTTGTCTGTACTGTTGTGGGGTAGGAAATAATTTTTAGTAATTGTAACAATAGCTTTCTTTTATGGAGCCCATTCTCTGTATCCAGTTCTGGGCTGATCACGTTTATCTTAATTCTTCCAACATCCCTAAGAGGTTGACCTTTGTTTATTTATCTGTTTATTTTGGAGACAGGGTCTTGTTCTGTCACCCAGGCTGGAGCGCAGTGGCTGAGCTCACTGTAGCTTCAAACTCTTGGGCTCAAGCAATCCTTCCACCTCATCCTCCCAAAGTGCTGGGATTACAGGTGTAAGCCACTGCACCCAGCTGAAGTTTGACATTATTATTCCCATTTAATAGGCCTAAACTGAGTAGGCAGTTTGGCCAAGGTCACATAGTTAATGAGTGTCAGAACCAGGATTTGAACTCAACCAGTCCATTTCCAAAGCCTGGGCTCTTAACCATTACATTATGGCTTCTTGCCAAACTAAAGATTGTGCCCAGTGCCTGGCACAAATGTACTAATTACACCAAGATTAAGAGTCTTAATGTCTTAGCTGAGTCAGCAGGCTCTTTTAAATTTTATGACAAACTGTTGTTATGTTGTCTAATGACATCCTGAAGGATTTACTGGGTTTTTTTTCCAGTTCACACAGCCAAAGCTCAGCTATGGACAGCCGTGGGTTGGCTACACTTTTACTGCTGTTTTTCCTGCCTCATTTTGAATCTCGCTGCTACCCAGTGTAGTGTCTATATCAGCCACTGCCTCTTCCAGCACTAGGGTGGCCATGAGAGAGACAGGGGTGGACAAGGAAGTCTAAGGAAACAGAACAGGGCATTTACCGGGAAGTTTTTAGTGGAGTCAGAATCAAGGTTCAAACCCAGATTTCCCAGTTCTCAGTGCTGCCTCTGCAATTGTGTCTTTCCATTGGTATTTTTGTTCTTTGGGGTTTTGTCCAATGAACATTTATTGTGTGCTACTGTGTGCTAGCGTCTGTTCTAGTCAGTGAATAGCCAGCAGTGCATGAACCGAGAATGGCCCCCTTCTCATCAAACTTATATTCTAGTGTCAGGGAGTCAGATGATACACAGATAAGGTGGTAAAAAGTACTTTGGAGAAAAATAAAGCTGGATAGGAAAAAAAAAAAAAAAAACTAGGGCAGGGTTGGAGAGTGAATGAGGGAAGGGAGGTGTTGCTTTTAATGTAGAATAGAAGGGAAGGCCTCTCTAATAAGGTGACATGTGAGCGGAGGATATGCCATGAGAATGCCTGAAGAAAGACTGTGTCAGGAGAGGGCACTAGTCAAAGGTGCGGAGGGAGGAACATGCCTGGTGTGTTGATGAACAACAAGAAAACCAGCAGGGCTGGAGGATAGTAATATAGGGGAGCATGGTAGGAAGGAAGATCAAAGTAGTTAAGAAAGTCAAATCACATAGGACTTGTAACCTGTGTAAAGGATTTTGACTTTTCCTTTGATGGAAGGGGAAGGGATTGGTGGGTTTTAAGTAGAGGAGTGGCATATGTGACTAATCATTCTGGAAGAAAATGAGGGGAGAAGGGACAAAGCAGGGTGACTATGGCATCGTTGGAGTAATCCACAGGATTAGCTAATGGAGTGGTTATGGAATATAAATGATTTTGAGGATTTGAGCCTGAGCAAGAGGAAGAACTGCTATTTGCTGAGATGAAGACCATGGAAGGAGCAAGCTTAGGGTAGGGATGAATAAAGCAGGAATTGGATTTTATTGACTCTTGGAGTATTAGAGTTGGAAGAGACTTTGAGTTTCTCTAGTACAATTGTTTCCTTTTACAAGCTAGAAATACTAAATACTAAGAGGTTAAATGACTTTCCCGGAGTCAAATAGGCCTATACTACCTGTTGTGCAGCATAAAGAACCCTGGAGTTGTAGTCATTAGATGTAAGTTCAAGTTGTAGTTTTTCTGTTTCTTAGCTCTGAACCTTGGTCAAGTCATTTATTTTCTCCAAGTCTGTTTTTCTTCTATCAAAAAGGATAATAAAGATTTCCATTTCCTGTTAGGATGTTGAAAGTTTTAACTGTTGACATTATTGCTCCCACCCTGGTGATGAGAAAAGTCAGAGAAGGTACAAAATCATAATTTTAAAAAACGTATCAGAGAGTTCACGTAAATAAATCTAAACAAACAAAAATCTGGAAAGTAATGAGCTCTTTCAGGAGAAAAAAAAAGAGGAGAGATACATAGACTCTTTCATCTATCGTGGAACAGCAAGAGGAAGAATTTGCAATAGACAGTTAAAGAGACGTCAACTGTTATTGACTGCATGTAGGGCGGAGTGACAATTTGGAATCCTGAGGAGCTCCAGCTACAGAGCAGGACTACACCTACCTACCAACTTTTCCCATGGCCCTTCAGTTAGTGCACTGGAATAGGTGTTCGGATGCTGGGGCAAGGGAAAGAGAGCTAAGAAGGATCTTGCTGAGGTGGATGGATTCAGCTGAAGGCTAGGGGCAGGGCAGGAGAGTTAATAGAAATCTCTGTAGTGCACTAGGGGCTTTATGAAGTCTAAGGCTGGGGCTGCAGCGTCCTGGGGGCATGGCAAGACAGCTAAGAAATCTCTTTATGACTGTCTAGGCTTTTACTGAGGAGAAGTCAGCTTTTGAGAAGGTATAGTCGGGGTAACAGAGCAAAGAGAGATCTCCTGAAGGCACAGAAAGCAGAAGGTGCTACTGGAGAGCAAGGACAACTCCTTAGCTGACAGCTGGAATGTGAAGGGAGGGCGGCGGGTGGAGGGGAGATATCCCACAGTTCAAAAAGCTAGCATAGGTTATAAAGCTCAAAGAGCTCTGTGAAGCTTCAACAGTGCTCAGATGTTAGCTTCTCCTGAAGGTAAAGTTCTGATTTCACCCTGAAATTATTATAAACCGATCATGAACTAATACTACATACAATCTCAAACCCAGCTCAACTATAGATTAAAAAGATTGAGCCTCTACTTCCCGTCTCCCAGCAACTTAATTGAAGAAGGAACTTCCCTTGATGGAGAAAAATTAATGTTCTTTTATACACAGTATCTGGCATGAAATAAATTATGAGATATACAAAGAAACAAGAAAATGTGATCCATGCTCAGGGGAAGAAAGAGGCAAGATATAGTCTCAGTGATGGCCCAGATGTTGACCAATATGGATAAACAGAGAAAATTTCAGCAGAAAGATGTAAACTATGAAAAGAACCAAGTGGAAATGCTGGAAATGAAAAATATATTAAAAATGAGGAATTAATGTGATAGGCTTAATAGCAGACTGGACACAGCAAAAGAAAGCACCAGTAAACTTAGGGACAGATCAGTAAAAATCAGCATTCGAGATCTGTGGGACAATACAAAATTGTCTAGCATACATGTAACTAGAGTTCAAGGAGAGGAGGAAGAGCAGGGACAGAAGTCTAAATGGAGGTACATCAGAATGAACTTTCTGAAAATCGAAGATTTTTATAAAGGAAATCTTAAAATGAGGCAGAAAAGAAAAAATACATAAAGATGAATAGTAATATGAATAATTGACACCGCATCAGAAACAATGCCGGTCAGAGCACAATGAAATAATTTTTTTTTTTTTTTTTTTTTTTGAGACAGGGTCTCACTCTGTCACTCAGGCTGGAGTGCAGTGGTGTGAACATAGCTCACTATAACCTTAATGTTCTGGGCTCAGGGAATTTTCCCACCTTAGCCTCCTGAATAGCTGGAACTACAGGCACATGCCACCATGCCTGACTAATTTTTTAAATTTTCTGTAGAGATAGTGTCTTGCTGTGTTGCCCAGGCTGGTCTCAAACTCCTGAGCTAAGTGATCCTTCTGCCTTTTCTCCCAAAGTATTGGGATTACAGATGTGAGCTACTGTGCCTGGCCTGAAATAACTTTTTTAAAGTGCTGTATTTTTTTTTTTTAAAGCAAATCTGCTAACCTGGAATTAGACATTCAAAATAAGGATATTTTTGACAGAAGCAAAAACAGTTTGCACCAGACCTATATTACAAGCAGTGTTAAAAGAAGTTCTTTAAGTTGAAGTCATAATAAAGGAAGTTCAGATCTGAAAGAATGAATTACACCAGGAAGGATAAATAGATGGGTAAATATAAGGGACCTTTTAAAATATATTTCTTTAATACATACATTTATTCAAAAAATATGGACTATTTAAAGAAATAATATATTATTTGGTATATAGTAGAAGTAAGCTATACAACAGGAAGTATACAACAATCAAGGGGAAGTCAAATGAAGTTAGACATTGATAAGTTAAAGATCCCCTCTGTAATCACTAAAGCAAATATTGAAAAAAATACAGAGAAGATAGCTATTAGATCAGTGAAGGAAATAGAATAAATGTCACATTACTAAAAAGTCAGGAAAGCAGAATAGAAGAACAAAGAAGAGATGAGGCAAATGGAAAATAAATATGAAGATGGCAGACTTAAAATCAATTATATCAATTACATTAAATATAAAGACCATCTCCAATTAAAAGGTGGCAATTGTCAGGCTGGATAAAATAGCATGGTCCAACTATGTGCTATTTTTATAAATCATTATAAATATAAAACAGACTGAAAAAAGTCGTACCATGCAAAAAGCATAAGAAAGTTGATGTTGCTATATTAACAAAGTAGACTTTAAAACAAGGATCATTTCTACAGAAAAATAAGGATCATTTATAATAATGAATCGATTCATTAAAAATACATAACAGGCCGACCACAGTGGCTCATGCTTGTAATCCCCACACTTTGGGAGGCCAAGACAGGCAGATCACTTGAGCTCAGGAGTTTGAGACCAGCCTGGCGAACATGGTAAAACCCACCTCTATTAAAAATACAAAAATTAGCTGGGTATGGTAGTGCACACCTGTAATCCCAGCTTCTCGGGAGGCTGAGGTGGGAGGATCATTTAGCCTGAGAGGCAGAGGTTGCAGTGAGCCAAAATCATGCCACTGCCTTCCAGCCTGGGTGACAGAGCGAGCCTCTACCTAAAACAGAACAAAACGAAAAAAACCTTAAACATCGATGTACCTCACAACAGAGCTTCAAAATACATGAAACAAAAATTGACAAAACCAAAGAGAGAGGCAAAACCACAATCATAGTTGAATATAACAGCTCAATCACTAATTGACAGAACTTGAGGAGGAAAATAAATTAGTAAGGATATAAAAGATTTGAACACCACTATCAACCAACTTGATCCTTGGCATTTATGAAGCAGTACACATCACTACAAAAATTTAAAAATAGCAAAATGGCAGACAAGTCCTTCCTTATCAGTAATTACTGTAAGTACAAAAGGATTAAATTTACTAGTTAAAACTTAGACAATGGCGAAATGGATAAAAACAAAAAAACAAGCCAAAAACCTCCCATATGATCCAATTTTATGTTGTGTACAAGAGACCCTTGTTAGATCAAAAGACAGTTAAAAGTGAGCTGGGTTGGCTATACTAATATCAGACGAAATAGACTAAGTTATAATAATTGTTACATAAGCCAAAGGTGATTATATGTTGATAAAAGGTTAATTCCTACTGGAACCTTAATAGTTATAAGCACATAGGCACCAAACAACAGAGCCACAAATATATGCAGCAAACTGACAGAAATGAAGGGATAATTTTTTCTTCTTTTTTCTATTTTTAGAGATGTAGGTCTGTCTGTGTTGACCATCCTGGTCTTGAACTCCTGGCCTCAAGCAGTCCTCCCACCTTGGTCTTCCAAACTGCTGGGATTACAGGTGTGTGCTACTGCACCCTGCTGAGAAGTGGTTTTATAATAGTAATTGGAGATTTCACAGCTGTCATCATAGCTACCATTTGTTAAGCACTTACTATATGCCAACATTATTCTAGGTACTTTACGTTTATGAGCTCATTTCATTCGCAACACCCCTATTTTGCTGAAGAGGAAATTATGGTGTAGAAAAGTTAAATGACATGCCCAAGGCTTACAAAGGTGTAAGTGGCAAGACTCTTTTGGGAAATTACATTTGATCCTTAGGGGTTTCCTAGTCACATCTCCTACTGAAAAAGGGATTCCTTCCCTGACAATCTTGGTTCTGTGGACTCTGCAGGAGCACGGAAGAAGGGGCATCACTGCTTCAACAGCGAGACATTCTAGTATGGGCTATTCTAATTGCTAGTAAGTTGTTTTTTTCCTATGTTGAAGTGAAATCTCACAACTTTAATTCACTGGTCTTTTTAATAACAGGAAATAAGCCCATTGTTCTGACTGTTGAGATATGTGAAGGTTTTCATGTTATTCACCACCTACTCCAACATTAGTTGGAGACTTCAGTATCATACTTTCAGTAATATTACATTTAGACAGCAGAATAAGGAAACAGAAGTCTTGAACAACAGTATAAATCAATGAAACCTGACAGAGTTATGTAGATTACTTAACCCAACTACAGTAGAATCAACATTCTTCAGGATAGACATATGTAAGACCACAAAACAAGTTCTAATAAATGTCAAAACATTGAAATAATACAAAATATCTTCATATTTTCTTTGATAACAATGGAATGAAGCTAGAAATCAGTAAGAGAAGGAAAACTGGAAAATTCGCAAACGTGAAAATAACACTTTTTTTTTTTTTTGAGAGGGAGTCTGCTCTGTCCCTTGGGCTGGAGTGCAGTAGTGACGATCATGGCTCACTGCAAGCTCAAACTCCTGGGCTCAAGCCGTCCTCCTGCCTTAGCCTCCTGAATAGGGCTGGGATTATAGGCACATGCCACCATACCCTGCTAATTTTTAATTTTTTTTGTAGAGTCAGGTCTTACTATGTTGCTCAGGCTAGCCTTGAACTCCTGGCCTTGTGTGATCCTCCTGCTTTGGCCTCCCAAAGTGCCTGACTTACAGGCATGAGCCACTGTGCCTGGCCCCAGATAAACACATTATTAATCAATAGGTGAAAGAAATAATGACAATTTTAAAATACTTTGAGATGAATAGAAATGAAATATATCAAAACTTATGGGATGCTGTGAAAGCAGTACTTAGAGGGAATTTTGTAAATGTAAATGCTTACATTTAAAAAGAAGAAAGGCCAGGCACAGTGGCTCACACCTATAATCCCAGCACTTTTGGGGGCCAAGGCAGAAGGGTCACTTGAGCCCAGGAGTTCAAGACCAGCCTAGGCAACATAGAGAGACCCTGTCTCTACAAAAACTTTTCTAAAAAATGAGCTGGGTGTGGTGGTGCATACCTGTAGTCCCAGCTACTTGGGAAGTTGACGTGGGGGGATCGCTTGAGCCAGGGAGGTTGGGGCTGCATTGAGCTATGATCGTGCCGCTGCACTCCAGTCTGGCTGACAGAGTGAGACCCTGTCCCAAAAAGAAGTCAAATCAGTAATTTTGCACCTCAAGGAACTAGAAAAATATTAGATTATTTAGCTATTTCATCTGACGTAGTGCTTTCTGGAGCTTGGAATACAGTAGGCACTTACTAAATATATATACAGCACCAAGACTACTCATTGACACTACTTTGAAAATAAATGTAGGGTACTATTTATGTCACTATGTCCAGTTCTGCAGTTTGTTTTGATGGATTGTTTTTTTAATTCAGGTTTTAAAAATTGAGATATTCATCATGTGCTATAAATTTCGCTCACTTAAAAAGTACAATTCAGTGGGATTTAGTATATTCACCAAGTTGTGTGAACATGACAGCTGTCTAATTCACACCAATTTTTTCATACCTTCAAAAGAAACCTCATATACATTGGCAGTCACTCTCCAGCCCTAGGCAACTACTAGTCTGTTTTCTGTCTCTATGGATTTGCCTTTTCTGGACATTTAATGTAAATGGAAACAAACAATATGTACCCTTTTCATAATGGTGAAAGAAACTGGAACTCTCCTACACTGCTGATGGGAATGTAAAATAGTACAGCCACTTTGGAGAACAATCTGGCAGTTCCTCAGAGGTTAAAAAGAGTTATCATATGACTGAACAACTCCACTTCTAAGTCAATAAAGAGAAATGAAATATAGGTCTCTATAAAAACTTGTCCATAAATATTCATAGCAGCATTATTCTTAACAGCCAAATAGTGGAAATAATTAAAAAATATCCTTTAGCTGGAGGGATAAAAAAAAAAATGTGGCATTCCAAGATGTGAAATACTAGTCAGCAATAAAAAGGAATTGAGTATACATGTTACAACAGGAGTGAGCCTCTGCCTCCCAGGTTCAAGCTGTTCTCCCGTCTCACGCTCCTGAGTAGCTGAGACTACAGGCATGTGCCATCACACCAAGCTAATTTTTGTACTTTAGTAGAGACAGGGTTTCATCATGTTGGTCAGGCTGGTCTTGAACTCCCAACCTCAAGCTATCTGCCTGCCTCTGCCTCCCCAAGTGCTTGGATTACAGGGGTGAGCCGCTACGCCCAGGCAGGTCTTTTACTTTGATGAAGTCCAGTTTATCAGTTTTTTTTTTTTGATGCTTGTTCTTTCAGTGTCATAGCTAAGAAACCATTGCATAATCCAAAGCCACCAAAATTTGTGCTAATGTTTTCTTCCAAGGGTTATAATTTTAGCTCTTATATTTATTTAAGTCTCTGAACCGTTTTGAATTAATTTTTTATATGAAGTGAGATGGGGGGCCAAATTCATTGTTTTGCTTGTATATATCCAGTTGTTCTGGTACCCTTTCTTGAAAAGACTATTCTTTCTCCATTTAAATTAA
The DNA here is from genome assembly GCA_004027835.1 of Alouatta palliata. Lineage (NCBI taxonomy): Eukaryota > Metazoa > Chordata > Mammalia > Primates > Atelidae > Alouatta > Alouatta palliata. The sequence goes on along the minus strand of PVKV010009396.1, from coordinate 5,746 downwards.
TGCTCATAAATTTAAGAGTTTATTTATGGATTCTCTTTATTTTAGCCAATTTAATAATTTTGTTTTTGATTCTCTGTTCTGTTCCATTGATCTAGATGTCTACCCTATGCCAGTAAACACATTGTTTTAATTACTGAAGCTTTGTAGTAAATGTTGAAATCAGGAAGTTTGAGTCCTTCAACTTTTGTTTCTCTTTTTCAAGATTATTTTATTCTGGGTGCCTTGCATTTTCATATGAATTTTTTGATCAGTCTTTCAATTTCTGTAAAAAAGGCAGCTGGAATTTTGAGAAAGATCGCATTAAATCTATGAATTACTTTAGGAAGTGCCGCCAAGATAACACTAATAAGTCTTTCAGTTCATGAACATGAAAGTCTTTTTATTCAAGCCTTTTTAATTTTTCTCAGCGATGTATTGTATAAGGTTTCAATATGGAAGTTATTCTTCCTTTGTTAAGTTTATTCCTAAGTTTTCTTTCATTTTGATGCTGTTGTAAATAGGATTGTTTTCTGAAATATATTTTCAGGATGTTCATTGCTACTACGTGGAAATTCAGTTTATTTTTATGTAATTATATTGTACATTTATATGTTGTTTCCTGTAGCCTTGCTGAATGCCTTGATTAGTTCTAACTGATTTTTGTGCACTTTTAGAATTTTCTGTATGCAAGATCATGTCATCTGCAAATAGAGGTGGTTTTACTTGTTCCTTTCCAATCTGGACATCTTTTTTTATCTTTTGTCTAATTGCTTTGGCTAGAACCTTCAATACAACATAGTATCAAATGGCTACGTATTGCTATTTTTATGAAACAGTGATAGGGTATAAAATAATTTCTATTACTAATATTAGAATGTGGTGGCGTCATGAAAATAGTAACACCCTATTTGTAGGACAGTGATTGGGGCTGTTCTGATCTAGTAGTATAAAAACAACTTTTTTCCACATTGATTGAAGAACATTTTCACAATTTCCTTTTTTTTTTTTTCTTTCCAGGTTTTCTCAAACAATGATGAAGGCCTTATTAACAAAAAGTTACCCAAAGAACTTCTCTTAAGGTAAGTGTAGATAAATTCTGGGTGAAGAGTTTAGATTTGATTTAGTCATCAAGTGCCAAGACTATCTTCTTTCTCACTGTGAGTCCACAGCAGAGAAAAACAGACAGAATTAGCCTAACTGACTTTTTGTTTTTGTTTTATAGAATGCTGTTCAGCTTGTTGTTAAATTTTACTTGGTCTAATCCAGAATGTACTAAGTATGTACATAGCATTGGTCTGGATTCTTTTTGTAATGTGGTAAGTATTGTAATAATCTTCAGTAGGGGCCATTGTTTTGGTTTCAGTAGATAATCGTGATGAAGTCAGTAATTTGAGGAGAGATTGTTGCAAGGTTGTGAGCTCCTGAAGTCATAAAGTTTTTGATGTTTTCTGGCAGAAGAGTTTAAAAATAAATGCAAAAAATAAGCATAGTTATGATATATTCTTAGCACTTAAAATGCTGTCAACCCCAAGTATTGATAGATTCATTTTATGAGAAATATAAATGAAAATGCTATAAAATGGGCTTTTTGTCTTTTATTTCTGGCTTCACTGAATATACATTAAATGTTATTTTGGTGGTTGTTTTAACCAAGTAACGCTATCAAACCAACATTTTTTAGCCTGGAGGCACTTCAGTTTTCTTTAGTATTACGCAGTCATCAAAAGGAATCTTATTTTAAGGCCAGGAGTGGTAGCTCATGTCTGTAATCCCAGCAGTTTGGGAGGATTGAGGTGGGTCTCGAATTCCTTGGGGCCAGGAATTCAAAACTAGCCTGGCTAATATGGTGAAACTCCATCTCTACTAAAAATACAAAACAGTTAGCTAGGCGTGGTGCACACCTGTAATCCCAGCCACTTGGGAAGCTGAGGCACAAGAATTGGGAGGCTGAGACAGGAGGATCATATGAAGTTAGGAGGTGGAAGTTGCAGTGAGCCTCGACTGTGCCACTGCATTCCAGCCTGGGTGACAGAGTGAGACTGTCTAAAAAAAAAAAAAATTATTTTTGTTTTAGATGTTGTTATATTTTAATTCTTTACAAGGAATTAATAAGTGTATATATGGTAACCCTTGAGAGTCATTTCCCTAACTCTGTTTCTCTTATCACTGATACTCCACCAAACAACAGCAAGAGAAACCCAGGTTTTATGATCAAATGACTGTAGGAAACACTGGGTTAACAAAACCTACAGGACTTCACAGGGCGTTAATAGGTTGATGGGTACGGTGATGATACACATTGGGTAATTGTGGCATTTCAAACTTACTGACCATGGAATCCTTTTAATATTCCATAGAAAATTTTGGGGGAAATGCTGACGTGCAATAAGAGATTGACCAGATGAGTCCATTCCTTGGCTGTTCTAAATCTCATTTTAACATTTAGGGAGTGAGTATGAGTTCTGTTTAAATATTGGGAATAATTATTTTCATCTCTTCCCAAGTTCATCACAGAGCCACTTTGTAGATGCCTCAGATTACTCACCTTTGCTGTCATCAGGTTATTAGACATTTTTCCTTGAGTTAGAAATGGGGTAAGCACTTAGCTCCTTTGTGGTGGTAATCACATTTCAGGGACTTCACAGGGTGTTTCATTAGTCATCAGGTGGTGTTTGACAGTATTGTCATGAGCTTCTTCTCAGTGAATAAAAAAATAAAACTGAGGCATGATTGTATGAAAAAATATCAATTATGTTTTACTCCAATAAAACAAATATTTTTTTGAATAAGAGAGAATGTTCTTTGGCATTTTTGACAAGTTTAAAGTAAACTTTCTTGCTGACAAGAAAGAAATGTATGTTTACCTTGTAAACCCAAAATGCTTTGCACAAGCACAGTAAGTTGTTAGAAGCAATACAACTGTGTCAAGGTGGGCAGGTTGTCACTATACAACTGTACAGATGCCATCCACGTAGACTACAGTGTAGATGGTGTCCCCTATGATTTCCCCTACGATTATGCAGTGCTTCCAGCCTTTGTCTGAACATTTCTCTAGAACGGGCATCAAGCTGTAATCTAAATATGGTATTCTTACCCTGGGGAATCATAAGCAGCTTCAAGCAGGCCCATGTTGGTCACTAAACACTAGGGTGTGATTAAACTCCACCCTTCTCATGCATACTGCTGCTGTGACTCAAGGCTACTAACTGAATGGTTTTTTCCTCTGGTAAGGTTGGCTTTTATACTCTACTCAGCCATGAACAGTTTCTGTCTGTTGATACCGAAAAAAATAGAAAGGAATTATATCACTTTCTGTAATAGTGTGATTTCTAAACTGCATCTTGGAAACTTCAGTTCTTTTAAAGATCCGTGATGGACTTAGCTGTTAGGAATTCTGGAAGTCATCATCACTACTTGTAGTTTTTGAATCATGCCATAAGGCTCATACATAGATCATTTTTCAGAAGGAATTGCCATTTGAGAGCAAATGTTAATGTCTCTTCATAGACTTACATTCCCACTTGTGTTCTTATTTCAGAGTCTGTAAGGGAAATTTAAAGTATTGCCACTACAGGTCTTCTCCAACTCATGAGTCTCAAAATTAACCCTAGCCAACCATGTATTTTAATATCAGAATTTTTTGCTGGCTTTTAAATCATTTCTGTAATTTTATTTTCAGACTTTCCATTCTCTGTGTTGCTTTCCCTTTTCCTAGCTACCCTTTCTAAGAAAAAATCTGAAGAAGGGTTTGAACCAGGTTACCTAAGCATCCATCTTCATCATTAGTTAATTCCACAACACTGGGTGTAATGAAGCCCCCACCTCATGAAGCTTAGATCTTGCTTATTTTCTTCTCTGTTAAATTATGTCTTCATTGTCTATCCTTGGCTTATATTTTTATTTCATATTGTAGACTTCTTTGTGACAGTGCAGTCTGTTGTTCCTAATCTCGTTGAATTTCTGTTCACCTTCAGTCTTACTTCCTCAGTACATGTGAATTCTTTGACTTTGCGATAGACTTATTTGCTTTCAGTCCAGATCATTTTCTCTCCTGCTACTTTTGACTGCTTCTGTTACTGCCATGTTTAATTCTCAACTAGCTTCCAATACTGATCATATCGAATGAAACTTCAGCTTCCTCTTTGGAACCATTAACAAGCGTGATCTGGAATAATATGCTGCTTTTCATCTCTCTGCTATCACTTTGAATCCACTTAGAAAAATCTATGTTTTCTTTTCATCTGATCATTTTATTGACAGTTTTAAGAAAATACGTTAATTCACAGATTGCTTCTCTACAACCCATTTTTAGTTTGTTACTGAACAAGTTTTTACAATTTTGCTTTTTTAAATTCAGCTTTTGCTCATAAATTAAGGCTAATGAAGTTTTTTCTTTACTCTTTGCTCTCACATAGCCCAACAAACAGCTTTTTAATGTTATTCTTCCTGGAGAGTCAGTTACATAATTTTTATAACAATGGAAGTACTTAATTCATTGCAACCGTTATCTATTAGTGAGTTGGATTATCCTTGCATGTGTTCTTCCACATTGTCATCGTCCATATTACTGTTGGAATCAGACTTTCTGGGTTCATATTTCAACCCTTCTCATTTATTAGTTGTGTGACCTTGGTTACTTAACTCTCTGGGCCTTAATTTCCCCATCTGTAAAATGGGAATAATAATAGTTCTTACCTTATGGGGTTGTTGTTCTGAGAGTACCTGGCATGTAAGTGTTAAATATGTGTTAGCTCTTATTGTTATTAATGTCAATTTTTGGATACCTGAATATTTAATAAATGCTATTTGACAATGAGTCAGCTTTAATGCAAACAACTGTTGAATCTAGCTCTCAATATGGATCGTAATACATGCTACTGCTAAAAATATCTGGGCAAAGTACCTGGTTATTAAGTAACTCTGTGAAGGCCCAATGCTTCATTTCATTAAACTGGACCAATTCAGTCTCAGTAGAAATTGCATACTCCTATCTTATATTAAACTGACAGTTACTATTGCGTAAGCAGATGTGTGGTTTTGTGACAGCTGATTTACAACTGCAGTTACCTTGCATTATAAAAAAAAGATAGTCTCTTGGAAGGAACTATTCTTTTTTTCAGAAAGACAAAAAGTATTCTATGAATTGAATATTGGCCTAAAACTCAGATTATAAACTTTAATAGCAATTTGACTTTAAGTTTTAATTTCTGTTATGGTTGCTTTCAGATGTTAGTGATGAAGTAAGTGCAAGCTCATGTAAACTCCCTCATAGGAGATAGTGAGTGGTGCCTGCAGTAAACAGGTTAAAACATTCTGAGAAGACAAAACTCCAGTTAGTCATAAATAATAATGAAAGAAAATTACTAGGCACATTGAAAAAATTAAATTACCATTATTCGTGTAATTTTCTATTTAAATTTGTGTGGATACAAGATAAAATTAAGTACTCACAGTGTTTATTGGCTTGATAAAGGAAGATTTCATTGTCCCAAATGAGGGCGTTGAGCCTAATAATTCTGGGCAATATGAAATCAAAGAAACACTTTCTTTCATTTTTTTTTTTTAATAATATATACTTTTTATTGCATTTTAGGTTTGGGGGTACATGTGAAGAACATGCAAGATTGTTACATAGGTACACACATGGCAGTGTGATTTGCTGCCTTCCTCCCCATCACCTATATCTGGTATTTCTCCCCATGCTATCCCTCCCCAACTCCCCACCCCCCGCTGTCCCTCCCCTTTTTCCCCCCGACAGACCCCAGTG
>PVKV010009395.1:15286-81454 GCA_004027835.1 Alouatta palliata | reverse complement strand
CACTGGGGTCTGTCGGGGGGGAAAAGGGGAGGGACAGCAGGGGGTGGGGAGTTGGGGAGGGATAGCATGGGGAGAAATAACAGATACAGGTGATGGGGAGGAAGGCAGCAAATCACACTGCCATGTGTGTACCTATGTAACAATCTTGCATGTTCTTCACATGTACCCCCAAACCTAAAATGCAATAAAAATATATATAAAAAAAAATAAAATAATAAATTAGCATATTGTTTTTAATAAGGTGACTGAAAATGACACAGATGTGCTATTATTTAAAAATTTTTTTCAGCTCTGAAAAAGAAGAAAAATGTTAAATAAAACAACACAAACTTATGCACATACTCACACACAATACTTATGATAAAATACATACATGAATGAGTATGTAGATATTTATCTAAGTGTTACGGACTACAGTTTGTGACAAAAATGATCTCAAATGTTTATTTCCTGCCTGGCTTCTACGAGGTCCAGAAGTTTCATCCTTAGTAGAATATTCAGCTTGCTTTACTGGTCATTGTAACTAATGCATAAAGTTTAGTTTCACTCCCTAGTCACTTGATTATGTGCTTTGGTAATGTGAGATGAAGATCAAGTGGGGTTTATTTCAGAGAAAGAGTGCTCAAGATTGCTGTTTACTTTGTTAGACATTCAACTAAATCAATGACCTTTTAAAATTGGAAAACTTCTCCAATAGACAGTCTAATAAAAGCGCACAAGCCCCTCATTGGCAAGTACACTAGAAAAAATGCATTAGTGTTTATTTTAAAGGACAAAAAGATCATCAACAACAACCACAGCAGGCAATATACACTCATATTCTTGCTACAGGACTAGGAAAACTCTTCTTCTTTCTTTTTTTAATTAGCAAAACTTTATTGAGACATAATTCATACATCATATTCACTATTTAAAATAGACTATATAGATATGTATATATATATATGTGTGTGTGTGTGTGTGTGTGTGTGTGTGTGTGTACATATACACACACATATATATATATATATTTTTTGAGAGGGAATCTTACTCTGCTGTCCAGGGTGGAGTGTAGTGGCGCAATCTTGGCTCACTGCAACCTCCACCTCATAGGTCCCAGGAATTCTCCTGCCTCAGCTTCCTGAGTAGCTGGGATTACAGGTGCACACCACCACACCCAGCTAGTTTTGGTATTTTTAGTAGACATGGGGTTTCACAGTGTTGATCAGGCTGGTCTCAAATTCCTGACTTTGTTGTCTGCATGTCTTGGCCTCCCAAAGTGCTGGGATAACAGATGTGAGCCACAGTGCCTGGCCTATATTGTTTTTTTTTTTTTTTTTTTTTTTTTTTGTTGAGATGGAGTCTCACTCTGTTGCCAGACTGGAGTGCAGTGGCGTGATCTTGGCTCACTGTAACCTCTGCCTCCTGGGTTCAAGTGATTCTCCTGCCTCAGCCTCCCAAGTAGCTAGTACTAAGGCTGTATGCCACCATGCTCGGCTAATTTTTGTATTTTTTGTAGAGACAAGGTTTCACCATGTTGACCAGGATGGTCTGGATCTCTTGACCTTATGATCTGCCCTCCTTGTTCTCCCAAAGTGTTGGGCTTACAGCTGTAAGCCACTGTGCCTGGCCTGGTTTTTAATACATTCATAAAGTTGTACAACCATTGCAAGTTTAGAAGCCTAAAGACATCCCATATCCATTAGTGATGACTCCTATTTACCCCAATCCCTTTACCCTTGACTACCCCTCTATCTACTTCTGTCTCTATGGCTTTGCCTATTCTGAATATTTCATTTAAATGAAATCATCCAATATGCGCTACTTTGTGACTGGCTTCTTTAAGATAACATCATGTTTTCAAGTTTCTTCCTTGTTGTAGCATGTTTCAGTTTTTAATTTCTTTTTCTTTTTTAATAATATTCCATGATATGATATAGCATATTTTATTCACTCATCAGGTGAGGGTCATTTGGGTTACTTCCACTATTTGGCTACTATCAATAATGCTAGCATCATTTACATATGAGTTTTTATGTGAGTATATATTTTCATTTTCTCTTGAATATCTAACTAGAAATAGAATTGCTGGTTCATATGGTAACTTTGCATTTCATCTTTCGAAAGATGGTCAGACTATTTCCTAAGTAACTGCATCATTTTATACTCTCAGTAGCAATGTATAAATTGTGCAGATTCTTTATATTGTCACCAGAATTTGTTAACTATTTTTTAAATTATAGTCATCCTAGTAAGTGTAAAGGAATGTTTCATTGGGGTTCTAATTTAAACTTTCCTGATTATTCTACCTTTATTTTTAAACTTTCAAAATTAAAGTATAAGCTTAACAGTAAAGTACATCAGTGTGAAATGTACATCTTAATCAATATTTACGTTTGGATGCAACTGTGTCACCACTACCCACATAAAGATTTAAGCATTTCTAGTTCCCCAGAATCTCTTTTGTGTCCACTTTCCCAGGGTGTCATCCCCCACCGGTAGCCAGTATTCTTACTTGCATCACCATAGACTACTTTGCAGGCTTTAGCATTTCATATAAATGGAATCATTACAAGATACTCTCTTGTGTCTTAACTAGTCCCTGTTGATGAATGTGTGGGCTATTTTCACTCTTTTTCTATTACACACAGTGTCACAATAAATAACTCTGTACAAGATCATTTAATATGTGAACAGATGTATTTCTAGCATTGGGATATATGATTTAAGAGGTAAATATATATGCAATTTTTCAAGAGATTGCCAGATTCCCTTCATAAGGGTTGTACCATTTTGGTTTCCTACATGCAACATAGAGTGCTTGTATCATTCAATTGTTACCTTTAGATAGGTGTGTGTTGTACTTTAATATTGCATTTCTTTAATTATTAGGGAGGTTGAGAATCTACATATGTTCAGGGCTATTTGTAGTTCTCTTTCTATGACCTAAGTGTTCGTGATTTTTAACCTTTTCTTCTCTTGGGTCCTTGGTCATTTTTTCTCATTTTCTTCAAGCAATATGCATATTTGGGGTAGGAGTCTTTTGTCTAAAATATAAACTGAAAATGTTTCTCCCAGTTTGTTTCGTCTGTGGACTTTAGTTGTGTATGTGTGTGTTTTGTCATGCAGAAGATTTTTAAAAATATAGTCAAAATTCTCAATCTTTTATTCTGTGCTTTAGGTTTTGAGTCATAGATAGAAAGGACTTCCATCCTTTCTTTAAAATTATGTTTACTCATGATTAAAAAAACACATTATAAAATTTACCATTCTAAACATTTATAAATGTATAGTTCAGTAGGGTTACATATATTCACATTGCTATGCAACTAATCTTTGTAACTTTTCATCTTGCAAAACAATACATAATTAACCCCTACCTCCAGCTCTTGGCAACCACTATTTGATTTTGTGTTTCTATGAATTTGACTATCTCATATAAGTAGAATCATATAATATTTGATTTTTGGTGACCGATTTATTTTATTTAACACAATGTCCTAAAGATTCATTCATGTTGTAGAATATGTTCAAACTTCCTTCTTTTTTTATGGCTAAATAATAGATTGTTTTAACAATATATTCTGAAAGGAACTTGATTATCTGGATGTTTTTTGGGGGTCACACTGATCTATCATATTGTTATCAGCGGGTTGACCGGATCTGGGAGTAGAAATGATAAGATCTCTGGATGCCCTAGTGAAACATTTGCGCAACCAAAGAACAAAAATTCAGCAGCATCCCATATCATTGACGTTTTTAAGTGTCATCAGAATGTTGTGGCGTAGGCTCCAAAGTAAAGACTACATACATGCTAATCACTAAGAAAGAAGTACATCACTTGTAGGCCTGTTCAGATTTTGGAGACAATACAAACTGGGTTTGGCAATAATGCAGAAGTCATTTCTTGAGTGTCTTGAAAGGACAACAGCTTTGAATGACACCAGAGCATAAGAGAGAGCTTTGCAAGAGATTCAGGTTGTTATACAAATTGTTCCTGCTTCTTGGGCTATGTGGCATGACAGATCCCATGATCTTACATGTCTTTTTGGTACATAGGGCATTCTGTGAATTTCTGGAGCCCTATTAGAGGAGTTGCAGCATGGACCCCTAAAGGCTCTGGAACAACGCCATGCCACATTCATCAGATATATATTTACCACCTGAAAAGCAGCTTCTGCCACGTTTTTTGTCCCTATTAAATACTGAGCACCTGACATGAAACATCAAATGATTACATAGTCAGAAATGAGTATATAATTAGGTCCATCAAGTCATACAGCCAGAGGAGCATATTAGTAAACCATAGTATGATAAAAGTGGTATCCAGTATTAGGTCTGAAATGGCTCAGAGGACATAAGTAAGTTTATAAGAGGTAGTCATGGATCCCTCACGTCACCTACTATTGTCTGATGAGCCTCTCTCTTAACACATACCTATGGTCCTATGGGATGTTATCTACTTCTCAGTGGGGGTGGAATAAAAACCTGGTCCTGGTTTATGATTGGGACAACTTGGTATATGGTGAGAGCTACAAAGGGACTGCTGCTGCACTGTAGCCTCACATTGCCGAGATGCTGAAAGATGCTGTTGAAGGGAATCTCCCAAGTGAGCAGGGCTTTAAGGAAGGTACAGGTCATAAGCTGGTAAGAAAGAGAAACATCCCAATTTAGCAGTATGCCTGAAATTTTGTATACAGCTTGACTAGTAGGTCAAAACTTTGGAAAGAACAAGAATGGGAAATTAAAGGCAAAGACGTTTGGGAATAAGTGTGTGGTGAGAGATGACAAAATGTGTTTAGATCACTCCTTCTCATGCCAATGACCACTGCAGGCTGCTCTAGGAAAGAATATGCATATCTAAGTTTTAGACCTTTGGGTGTAATTGAAGATGGGTTTGTAGAAGCCTGTAGGTCCAAAGATCAGTTTCTTTCCTCTCTGAATTATTAATGAAGTAATGGCTTTAACTCCCTCCGTTTGATTTGTCAAAATGCAATAAAAATTTTTAGGTTGTTTTTTAAAAAACTAGAATGCACATGACTGACTCATCTTTATTGCAAGTTTTTCTATAAATTTGTGTTCTCTTTTCAAGATTTATTTATGAGATCATTCATAACTTGTGAATATTGCCTTGTGGACTATGAGGCAACAGTGGTCAGGTCACCCTTAACTTGTCCAAAATTGAAAGAGACAAACTTGTCCAAAATTAAAAGAGAGTGGAGATACAAGATGCTTATGCCAATGAATAATAACTGTTTTGTGTAATCAGGGTATAATACTCTGTACTCAAGGGGCAATGCCAAAATGTCACACTGTGCAGATCAGCTCACATGTGTAGTGTGCTCATTAATAATGACATGCAAATTCAAGAGGAGCATTTGAAGAAAATCAGTGCCCATATTGTCATAGCCAGAGAATGGGCAGATATATTCCAATCATTGCCAGTTATAATTTGCCTAGCATCCTTTTCCCTTGCTTAGGGGCTAACGGGTGCTTTGAGGTGATGACCACAAGCCATCATTTGCTTCCTTTCAACTCACCCCTACTGTGAGTCCCTTTCCTTATTTCAACAAAAGAAGGAAAAGAAAATTAGTGGACAGGTAAAAATCTAAGGACATGACTGAGGCTCTATTATTCTTTAAGGTTTAGAGCAAGATAGTCCTAGTCTTTCAACATGGCACTTTGGAGGCAGAGACAATTCTAAAGAGGAAACATCCTTTATGAATCTAGTTGCTCCCTTGTATGCATAAGCTTTCCCAGATGGATAGTTTTTTTTTTTAGTTTTTCAAAAGACTAGAGTAATCATATTCAAAAGAAACATTGCCTGTTCAAGAATTGTCTATGCCTCCAAAGTCCCAGATGGAAATACTGGGGCTGCTTTACTATAAACTTCAAAGAATAGCTGTTCTCCCTCTAGCTTCTTCTGTGGCTTTAATCTCCCTTTCCTATATCAAAGCTACCTTTAAACACCACTTGGATGTTATTTTGTGATTCAGGTGAGGGCTCAGGGGGAAGGGTCACAAGTAGGTTGTAAGGCTTATTTTAGTTTTGTAAGTTCTTGTGTCACTGGTGACCTATGTTAAATGAGTTCTCTATGTGATTTAACGTGGTGCACTATGGGGTGGGGTGGTGTTTGGATAATTTTATTTATGGTAATCAATAACATTACTGAACACGTAAAAAGTGCAGTGCTTTCATATATTGATCTAAATCTTATATCACAGCATGCCTGTGGACAAAAGGCCTATTTTAATCATTATCCTCATTTTAGAGATGAGTATTTTGAAACAGAAAATTAATTAACTTATTCAACTTCATACAGCTGTTAAGAAAAGGTGTTGCTATCACAACTGAATTATGGCTCCACATTCCATAGTTAAAATTACTTTATTATGATTTTTGTCCATGAACAGGGGACCTTAACTTCCTAATGAACATTTTTTCAGAAACTCTAAAGGTGGTATGGCTGTGAACTATATTGGATAAAACAATAAATTATCTCATCCATTTCTACAAATATCTCTGTAATACCTAGTTTGTGGTAGGTTTTATATTTCATTAGCCTGCATCTCTGTCCAATAATCTTTCAAGCAAATATGCCTACAAAAGTAATAGAAAGATAATATAATTAAGATAGGGACACCTTTGCCTTTTTCATAATGTAAATTTGAAAAGTAAAAACAATTTTAAAAAGTAATATTAGTTAAACAAATTTTTAGAATTAGTTATATACTGAAGAAGTAAAATAAAATGTAAGATAAGAAAGAGACTTCGTATAAAATTGTATTGTTAACCTAAAAATACACAGCATGAGAACCTGAAATTTATGGAAATACAACAAAATGACTTTCCCATGTATCCAGGCTTTACTGGTACTTGTCTCTGATTTGCATCAGAGAGAAAGAGAAACAATATTTCCAGGGTGTTAGTAAGAAGAAAATGAAATGAAGCATCTGATAGAAGTTTTTAATTATAAGGTATGGTACAATCAAATATTTCTAAAACATGGTTCAGGAAAAGAAAGATAATTTTACTTAGCAAATTAGCATTGGTCTTAACTTCACAGGTTCATCATCTTTTATTTAGACTGATCGGCTAAAAATAAGCTGACATTTAGCCTTATATGGAACCAAAATTTGTTTCAACTTAGAGACATATAACCCCTTTTCTACTAATACATTAGTAGTAGCTTCATTTTTTTTAACTTTTCTGATGCCTTTTGATGATATCTGACCTTTGTTGTTTGTTCCCCAGTCTGAAACTGGAATATTCTCTTATTTATATACGTATTAACATTTCTCCCTCAACCAAAATTTCTGCACTGCAAAATTAAGACTTAGAATAACTGCTTCATGCAAAATATTTAATTCCTACATCTTTATTAACAGCTCATCTTTAGAACATCTTTGACAGCCAAGCATTGTACTCTGATTTCTCTAGTGAACTATAATTCATTTCTAAGCAGTAGCAGGAACTATGCTCTCCAGAAACTTTTTACAGAGTTCGGATACTAGTAATTCTCAAAATGTGGTATCTGAACCAATATATTAGCAACACCAGGAAGCTTGTTAAAAATGAGATTGTGGCTCCACTAAATCAGAAACTCTGGCTTTGTGCCTAGCATCTCTGATTTTTAGAATCCACTAGGTATATTCAATGCTGTTTGGAAACCATTGGCTCAAATTATGTTTCCCTTCTTTAGTGCATATGTAGTATCATAGGAAGACCTCGCTTGTTATATTGGACACATTTTATTTCTACTATGTGGTTATTCTTCCATATCTACTAATCAATTCTTCACCATTTTTTTGGTGAAGTAACACTTTCTCATTCATTTTTGTATTCCATACTGACTAACAGTGCCTGTCAAATTCTAGGGCAGATATTTGTCTAAGATAAATTAATAAAGTGTTGATTCTTTCTTCTATTTTACCTATAAATTATCTACCACTTGCTTTTAACGGAACTTTTTTTTTTTCTGAAAGGATTAAAAAATCTGTTGGCAATAAATGCTTTAGATTTACTGGCAAAGCAAAGCACAACAATTAATGTGATTAAGCTCTTAAAAGGTGCATGCCAACTTTCAATTCTAATCAATTCTAATAGATATACTTCTACCTATTCCTAGCAATAAATACAGGTAAAACCCCCAAACATCATCTACAAAACAAACATAAGATCCTGAAATTGAAAGAGAAGAAGACTTATTGACTACGTACCTCAGGACTTGAGGAAAAACATGGAAGTAAGTTCCCAGGTCCTGGATTATTTTTTTCTTTTATATATCCCACTGGGTGCTAGGGAAGCAGCCCAACTGGAAATAGCAATGAGCAGAGAAATAAAGCATTTACAGGAATGACCTGTTGTTAATAGCCCAAATACAAAAAAAGAACAGCCTAGCAAAAACCAGCGAACTCTAACCAAATATCATCGAAAAAGTCTTCTGATTCCATACTCAGCTCCATCAGCAATGGGAGAGAGGGGAGCCTAGACTTTCATACTTGTTTGTCTGTCATGAATCACTTCTTCCCCTTATAGGAATAGTGTCACAGAAGACCTGGTAAAGAGCTAATATTTTCATTCCTACACTACTGGTTCAATATTTAAAAATCAATGTATATAAACTATTAAATGGCAAAAACCTACATAATAATATCAGTTAACAAAGAAAAAGCTTTTGATAAAAACCACTATTCATGATGAAATTCTCTGACACTGTAGGAATGAGGGGAATTTCTTCAACATGATGGTAGGCTTTTAAAGAAAAGAACCTACTGAAAACATCATTCATAATGACCTAAAACTGAATGATTTTCCTCAAAGATTGAAAATAAACAAGAATGTCAACACTTTCCAGTCTTATTCAACAAAGTATTGAAGTCCTAAAAGCACAATAAGGAAAGACAAGACAAGACAAGACAAGACAAGACAAGACAAGACAAGACAAGACATATGTATCCAAAAGGAATAATTGTATGTGCAGATGACATACTGGTATACGTAAAAACTCCAAAGAAACTCCAGAAAAGTTCAAATATTAATAAGCAGTACAGCAAGAACACAAATAGAAGATCAACATTTAATAATTTTAAATCAATTTTACTATTATATGTACTATTACATACAATGGTAATGAAGAAACGGAAACCAAAATTACAATACAATGATTTTTAGGAATGTTTTCAAGGAGACAGAAAACAGAGAGATACAGACATGGAAAACCATTCAAAAGATCAAGGAATCCAGGACCTGTTTCTTTGAAAATATTAATAAAATAGATAGGCTGCTAGCTAGACTAATAAAGAAGAAAAGAGAAGATTCAAATAAGTGCAATTAAAAATAGTAAGGGGAATGTTACTGACCCCACAGAAATGCAACCATTAGAGAATTTTATGACCATCTCTATGCACATAAACTAGAAGAAATGAATAAATTCTTGGACACATACACCCTCCCCAGACTGAACCAGGAAGAAACTGATTCCCTGAATGACCAATAATGAGTTCTGAAATTGAGGCAGTAATAAATAGCCTACCACCAAAAAAGCCTAAGATGAGGTGGATTCACAGCTGACTTCTACCAGATGTACAAAGAAGAGCTAGTACTCTTCCTACTGAAACTATTTCAAAAAATTGAGGGGACTCCTCCCTAACTCATTCTATGGGGCTAGCATTATCCTGATAACAAAACCTGGCAGAGATACAATGAAAAAAAAATAAAAGAAAAGAAAACTACAGGCCAATATCCTTGACAAACATTGTTGAAAAAATTCTCAACAAAATACTGGGAAATCAAATTCACGTGATAAAGCTTGTCCACCACAAGTTGGCTTTATCCCCAGGATACAAAGTTGGTTCAACATATGAATATCAATAAGTGTGATTCATCACATAAACAGTACTAAAAACGAAAACTACCTGATCATCTCAATAGATACAGAAAAGGCTTTTGATAACATTAACATCAATTCATGTTAAAAACTCTCAATATATGAGGTATTGAAGAAACATATCTCAAAATATTAAGAACCACAGCCAACATCATGCTAAATGGGAAAAAGTTGGAAGCATTCCTCATGAAAACTAGCAAAAGACAAGGATGCCCTCTCTCACCACTCCTATTCAGCATATTATTAGAAGTTCTGGCCGGGGCAATCAGGCAAAAGAAAGAAATAAACGACATTCAAATAGGAAGACAAGAAGTAAGACTTCCCTGCTTGCAGATAACATAAAACTCCATAGTCTAAACTCAAAAGCTTCTTAAGGGGATAAACAATCAGTAAAGTCTCAGGATACAAAACTTTCAGCAAAGTCTCAGGATACAAAATCAATGTGCAAAAATTAATAGCATTCATATACACCAACAACAGTCAAGTCGAGAGACAAATCAGGAAAAATATCCCATTGCAATTGTCACAAATAGAATAAAATTCCTAGAGACAGAGTTAACTAGGGGGGTAGAAGATCTCTACAAGTAGAAGTACAAACCACTGTTCAAAGAAATCAGAGATAACACAAGCAAATCATAATTTAAAAATTTCATGTTCATGGATAGGAAGAATAAAATGGCCATATTGCACCCAACAATTTATAGATGCAATGCTATCACCATTAAACTATCATTGACATTCTTCAAAGAGCCAGAAAAAAAAAACTAGTTAAAAATTCATATAGAACCCAAAAAGATCCCAAATAACCAAGGCAATCCTAAGCAAAAATAACAAAGCTGGAGGCATAATGTTACCCAAGTTCAAACCATTGTCCAGGCTATAGTAATGAAAACTGTATGGTACTATACAAGAACTGACAGACAGACCAGTGAGAACCCAGAAGTAAGACCCCACACCTACAACTATCTGATCTTTGACAAACCTGACAAAAACAAGCAACGTGGAAAGATTCCCTATTCAGTAAATGGTGCTAGGATAACAGGCTAGTCATATGCAGAAGACTGAAATTGGACCCCTTCCCTACACCATATAAAAAATAAACTATGTCGGATTAAAGACTTAAATGTAAAATCCAAAACTATAAAATCCTGGAAGACAATCAAGGCAATACTATTCAGGACAGAGACATGGGCAAAGATTTCATGATGAAGACCCCAAAAGCATTGCAGTTGCAACAAAACAGATATTGACAGATGGAATTTAATTAAACTAAAGAACTTCTACACAGCAAATTAAACTATTAATAGAGTAAACAAACAACCTCTATAGAATGGGAGAAAATTTTTTGCATGTTATGCATCCAACAAAGGTCTAATATCCAGATTCTATGAGGTGGTTAAACAAATTTACAAGAAAAATAATTCCATCAAGTGTTAGCAAAAGACATGAACAGACACTTTACAAAAGAAGATATACATGTGGCCAATAATCATATGAAAAATAATTCAACATCACTGATCATTAGAGAAATGCAAATCAAAACCACAATGAGATATCATCTCATACAAATCAGAATAGCTATTATTAAAATATCAAAAAATAACATGCTGGTGAGGTTGTGAACAAAAAGGAACACTTATACACTGTTGTTGGAAGTGTGAATTAGTTCAACTATTGTGGAACACAGTGTAGCAATTCCTCAAAGACCTAAAGACAGAAATTCAACCTAGCAACCCCATTACTGAGTATATATCCAAACAATGTAAATCATTCTATTATAAAGACACATGCAAGCATATGTTCATTGCAGCACTATTCATGGTAGCAAAGACATGTACTCAACCTAAATGCCCATCAGTGATAAATTAGATAAAGAAATGTGGTACATATACACCATGGAATACTATGCAGCCATTAAAAAAGCAGTATCATGTTCTTTCTAGGAACATGGACAGAGCTGGAGACCATTATCTTTAGCAAACTAACATAGGAATAGAATACCAAATACCCCATGTTCTCACTTATAAGAGGGAGCTAAATGATGAGAACTCATGGATACATAGAGGGGAAAAACACACCCTGGGGTGGGTCATTTGAAGTGTCGCTTTCATCCTGTTTATTTCTTTTTCCTTTTCTCTTTATGTACATTTTTCTTTCATGTATGACACAAATCACTGATATTCTTTTACGCTTTTTTTTACTTGCTATGGAAATCCTTTTTGATACGAAAAGAATAAAAAGTAATAAAGAGCTTGTTGTGATGTATGAAATGACTAATGAAGTGTTAAACTCAACAACTGGTTTCTTTAAAATTCAGGAGGCATGAAATGTGTATTTTTCTCATCAGTAGCCATACCTGTGCAATTACCACTTTTAAAAATTAAGATACTCAGTGCAAGCTTCCACCATATGACAATTAAGGGAACAGCCATGAAGATGTGTATTCTGTGACTTGTACTGCACAAAAAATGTAAAGGTGATTTATTTAATTACATGGTACTGAATCAATGCTGATTCATAAATAAAATTGGTAATTTATGGATGCTTCTTGAGTCTTCTACTAACCTGTTAAGTTAGTACAAGTGCTCTTTAAAGTGCTGTATTTGATACTGCACGTTTTATTCTTTTACACGTTTTTTTCTTCTCTTTAGTTCCTCTGTTAGAAAAGCTGTTGCATAATGTATATGTAAGATCCACTGCTAGCAAATCTACATGTTCTTTTCTGATAGAATATTCTAAAAAATTGTAAGCCTGATAAACGATGGCATTTTAAAGGGAAAATGCAGTCAATTTAGGAGGAAATGCTCAATGTGCAAGACTAAAGTGCATGTGCTGGAAAGAATAAGAGTGGGCAATAGAGAACACACTCCATTGTGTAAGACCAATGAGAACATGTTGTGAATATAAGAACTGTACCTTCTCCAGAGAAAATACCAAACTCTCAAATCCTATCATTTAATGTTCTTCCTGATTTTTAGCATTCATAGGTATATATTTAAATTCATGTGGTCGTCAGTAATATTCATTACTATTATTCACAGATAATGATGCTATATTTAATTTCCATATGGAATTACAAAAAACTCTACATATCCTTTTAAATAAAGATACTTCGTTGTGAAAATTTTGGTCTGTGAATCTTCATGATAAATTTGCACTCTATGAAGCACAAATTCTGAACTATTTTTATAAAATCCTCAATCAATAAATCACAATAAATGCTACAAGTTGGCAAAGCATAGCTGTGCCTTCTATGTGATTGGCATCCATACTAGTTTTACAAGCTAGATATGCTGTGTGAATGATGCAATGAGGTACACAGTGGATTTTTTTAAATTCACACAAAATAGTAACATGCCAAGCTTGAATTGCAGTTTGAAGAAAATTCAGTTCACACAGGTAGTATGACTACTTAACAAAGCAAATTTAAATGTGAATAATTTATTCTTTAGAAGTGGTTCACAGCATAATTGAAGCCATGTTTTATTGCAGTGATTGATTTTCACCTTTGAAAAATTCTCTAACAAAATAAAATGTAATGAGTCACAATTTTAATAAATACATTAGAAATGAATAACAACTATTAAAAATGAATGAAGATTTCTGTTGTCTTCAAAATTAAGTACATGAAGACAAATTAGGAATTGTCTACTTATTTAAATGCTATGAAACACTTAACTTGAAAATCAACTTGTACGTAGAAACAGAATATTGTAATGTATCTATCAAACTTAACCTGAAATGCTTATTAAAGCAATTTAGTTTAGAAAGTTAATAATAGCTTTTCCAATTATCTAATTTATTAAGTGTATACAAATTTTTATAAGAAGATATATCAGACCTTTTTCTCTTTTGGACTGACTTAAAATATGTATGTTGTTACTTTTACTTTTATCAAAAAAATCTACTGGATATTTAGCAGCCTTCTAATTAATTTTTTGTCAATGGACAAAGCCACCATCCCAGAATTACTGATAATCTGATGCAACCTGTTTTCTTTTTAATAACATATGATATAAAATCAACATACATTATTGTAGGAGTTGAAGCTATATTGATATTTTCAGGGAGATTTGTGAACTCAGTTGGGAGAAAAAAAATAAGGAAAAAGATTAAAAATCAAAATGTGCATCAACCCTTGTAAAAAGACCGTGACTAAAAAAGACAGACAGTAAGTTGTTAAGAAATCATTTAAAAAGAGGCAGCTGTGTGGTGGGCTTGATGGAGGCATCAAGCCTCACCATAGAATAAAGGAGAGACGCAGTGAAGGCAGGCAGATTTCTTGAACAGCTATTCTGGATTTGAGTGAGGTCTCAGATCTCCATGACTTTTAGTTAAATCGATATTCATATATGCCCCCTAAGAGAAAATACATATATATATATTTTCCAATTCGTATCTGAATTTTTGCCTTTTAATTTCTGTTCTTTGCTGAACAAATTTCAAACAAATATTCTAAAGTAAAGTAAGTGATTTCTTTTAACTTCCAGCACTCTTAAATCTTTCAATGAATTAAAGATTCATGGAAATTTAGCAGTAGACATTCTTGTCTTCATAAGAAAACCAACTCTCGGATACGTTTACTCAACCATGATGCTCTGTAAAACCTTGTTAATCTATGAGAAATTGATCCTTACTCTTCCTAAGACTATATTCTCTCCCATGAACAGGAAAAGGGAAATAGATTATTCTCCTTATTATGTCATTCCCAGTGTATGGGATATTAGAAAAAATAATTTCCTGTTCACATGCATGTAAATTAATCTCCTTTCCTTTTGTATTTTATTGTTCAGTTTATGAAATCTTATTAAAAATGTGTTTTTTCATATTAACAACAAAAATATCAGTCAGTGCAATTGTTTCCAAATAATTTCTTTGTTAATTGAGATGAAATTCATTTTTTTTTTTTTTTACCTTTCACACTATGCTTGAAATTGAGCTTAAATGTTACCAGTACAATTTTAATTCCACCAAGATCATCTTTTCATAAATCTTTATTGTTTGCTCTCTTTTTCTTCATTGGTTTGTATGCCATACAAAAGACAATTTAATATAAATCAGTTATTAATATTAAGATGAATACATTTAGATTTAATTCAATGAAGACAGTTTATTCCAGACTGCCATTTTGAATTATTACACAACTACTTTCCACTAAAATATTGTAACACATTAAAATGCTACATTAACATGCTAAAAACTTATAAAGTTACCTTTTATTCACCAAGAATGCACATAACTGGGAATATAGCAACCTAATAGTCAAAATCTGAGTAGGCTCATGAGAATTACTCATGTGAATATGTGTTATTGTGGGGCAAAAAGGTTAAGAACCAGGAGTCTAGCTCAGCCTCAGAGTATTCTATAAAAGATTATTGACTACCATGTTTTGTGTACTCATGTAAACAGACCCTTGCATAGGAAATAGATATTAACGAGTCTTCTACCACTGCTCTAACAAATTATCATGCATTTAGTGGCCTAAAATAACACAAATTTATATTTATACTGTCATGTGGGTCAAATGTCTGACACTGGTTTTATGAGGCTAAAATCAATATGTTGGCAGAATTGCACCCCTTTTCGGAGGCTCTGGGGGAGAACTTGCTTCCCTGCGTTTTTCACCATCTAGAGGCTACCCATGTTCCTTGGCTCTTGAGCTGCTTCCTCCATCTTCAAAGCAACCAGCGTCACTATCTTTTAATTTTAATAGTTATGACATGTTTCTTTGCCACAGGAAAAGGCTTTTTAAAGATTAATGATTGGGTCTACCTCGATAATTCAGAACCTCATTACGAGGTCTTTTACCTTCCTCGCATCTGCAAAAAAATCCCCTTTGTCACCTAAGAAAACATATTCACTGGTTCTAGGGGATTAATAGATAGATGTTTTTGGGTGGGCATTATTCTTTCTTCTCCAGTGGAATATATCAAACATGTTTATGCAGATTAACTGAAGGTGATTTGATACACGATTCACTTCTAAAACCAAGAACAATTTGTTGAATATGACATAACCTCACTCTAGAATGAACGAATGTTCTATCTTGTCTACAATTAAATACATTTTATTTTAGCTTTACAAATTGTATGGACCATATGATTATATAGGGTGAACTTAGAGTGTTATCACATATAGAAATGAATTAAACATGTAAAATGTATGCTCAAAATTTTACTGTTTATTTCTATCTTTGATCATTTATTAAAGAAAATCCAATTTTGTATTTCTGATTCCCAATATTTTCCATCCTTTTTTCTATTATCTTCAACTTGAATGTATCATACATGCTACGAAACTTCTCTTTCACCAGTTTATCCCAAAGCAGAACAAACTTCTTTCTGCTCTAACCTGTTAGACTTTACCCACTCCTTTAGATATTTAATATGTATGTTAACTATCTCTTTTTAAAATTATAAATCTCTTTCTATCCCAGGCTCTATGCTTTTCCTGTCCACTAAATATTAACATAAAAGTTTAAACACCTTTTGCAGGAGAGTGGAGATAAAAGCAGAAGGGATTAAGTTGTTCAGGTAAATTGGTAATTACAGCATGCCTTTCAGTCCACTGATATAGACTGAGAGGAGACATTTTGGCTCTTTTTATGTTAATTTGTTCATCTATTTTTATCTCATATGATGAACTGGGTTTAGTTCTTTTGGGCCAAGGAAATAATGACAGTCCTTCTGAGGTGGCTCACTAATAGTTCCCAATTTGCCAATTCTTTCTCTCTGGGTCCTGTATTGAAAATTGCCTTATCTTGCTGCATCAAAATATGGGTTTTGGAAAGCTTAAATTAAATTCACTGGAAAACTTCTCCATCTTTGCTTCAACACATTCTTCTTTTTCTCATTTTATTTATTTATTTATTTTTATTTTTGTTTCTTTGTACAATAACTCTGTATTTCTCTTCTAAGATCAGAATTCATAATTCTACTTGTACTTTTTTGGTGACTGTCACCTTTTATATTAACATAGCAGCCTTTATTTGCTGTTTTTTTCACTTTATGGTAAGAAACAGAGCTTTAAAGCATTTATTTTGAAGAAAAAGTCCTTACTGCCCAGCATCCAGAAAAGAATGAGCATTCTAGTTAAAAACAGATACCATTTTTAAATGAAAAATCATATATATTGCCCATATAGTAGTTCCTAATAAGAAGCTCAAATTCTTTTATCTTTGATGTGCTATTTAATGTTTCAAAAAGGGGACTATGAGACTATAGCAATTGGTTTGGAAGAATAATGTTAAAAGTCAGAGAAGCTTGAACATCTCTAAAATAGAGGGAGAAGAGAATGAGTACTTGCAGTAATAATACCAAGCATATAGAAGAATACCTAAATACAGACATGATAAAGGGTTTTACCATAGATGATATATAGATACATAGATAGATAGATAGATAATCCCAATTGAATATTTCCTGACAACTCTGACTAGTGAAAAAGCCAAGTGAATTATCATTCATTTAATAAAAAGCCTTTGACTAGCTCTTGATAATCTACATGAATGAATTGTTTTGTTTGAATTTCAAAGGAGAAAAATAAAATGAATTGTATACATATTCTAATTTACAAACATATAATGTATTAAAATGGGATGAGTACACATGATGATTTAGAGCTGGTTAATGTTACAGGAGTCTAGGAAAAATCTCTACCTAGGGAAATCCATAAAAGCCACCTATAGCCTTTAATCAATAGGACTAAGACATCTTAAAGTAGAGAGAAAGTAAATTAGGTGGCAAGAAAACCAGAGGAAAAAAGGTGCTATTAATAAAGACAGAAGCTTATCTGCAAATATGGATAAGGGGTCTCTGTAAGAATACCTCAGGTTGTAGCAACAGAACCATATTTAAACTAGCCTAAACAATAAGGGAACATATCACTTCATATAACAAGAAGTCCAGAGGTAAGCAGACTCCAGTGAGAAGAATTTACTGTTTTAGATATATTTCTATGCAATTCTTTCAGTTTTGTTCTTCTCAAGATGTTAGCTTTGTCCTCAAGTGGACCTTCTTCATGGCTATAAGATGGCAGCTATCAGCACCTAGGGATATTTGTTATTTATCCTTGGAAGAAATGAGTGGGAAACACCACAATCAACCATAAAAACCAAATTTTTCTTTCTAGACCTGTTGGACCAATATACATCCCTTGACTTCCCAAAGCTAATCCCTGTTTCACAGGTACTCCCACACTGATTTTTGACCATACTCTGAAGACAGGAAAAAAGGTAAGCACTTGGTTAAAAGTGGAGTTTTGGCTGGGCACGGTGGCTCACATTTGTAATCTCACCACTTTGGGAAGCCAAGGCAGGCGGATCACCTGAGGTTACGAGTTTGAGACCAGCCTTGCCAACATGGTGAAACCTGTCTCTACTAAAAATACAAAAATTAACCAGGCACGATGGCATGCGCCTGCAATCTCAGCTACTCAGGAGGCTGAGGTGGGAGAATCACACTGAGAACACACCACTGCATGCCAGGCTGGGCAACAAAGTGAGACTCCATCTCAATTTAAAAAATAATACATAAATAAAAATTACTAAGTAAATAAAAATAAAGATGCAGTTTTGTGAAAAGGTTTCCATAGGTATAGAGCAAAAACAGTGACTTCTTTAAGCATAATTTTTAGCCATTATATGCTAATTAAAAACAACAAGCATAGTAGGTTGTATGTATTCTTAAATACTACAGAATGGAACAAATAGATTGATACTCCCAAGATTTTAGCGTAGCCATAGGTTATACGATGGAGTCGGTAAGGCAAGGAGAGCTTGAGGCAGGCAGAGAAACATTGAAGCAGTGATGAAAGAAACAGAATTAGCCATGTGGCTATGAACATGGAGCCAATAAGAAAATATAACATATTTTTTGGAAAACAAGATGAGGATTTTGAAGCCAGTTAGATTCAAGGGCAAGGGAAAGTATGTTATGTTTGAGTGACAGGACAATGGTACAGTTACGGAAAACAGGTACCGTGCAAAGAGTGGGCTTTTGAGCAGCAGCAAGATTGGCGAGTTTAGCTTTGGCTTGCTGATTTAAAGGAATGAAAGGATCTTCTGCTTAAGAAATTTCACAAACGCATGAAAAATTAATAATAAAAACTATTTAAAGTGGAAAAGGCATCAGAGCACGTTGGTTTTGAAAGAAAAATCTGAAACCTTGAGTAGCAGAAAGGAGAAACTAGAAAGTTTTCTGAATGAGTAATAGCTTATAATAGATTTATTAAATATGTTCCTTAGTATCCTTCTTAGTGGTGATGTAAATCTATACAGCATCCACATAAACATATATATATAGTCCTTTATAGAATGTTAACACATAGCATACAAACATACATACATGTTTATGCTATGTATATATGTTTTGTGCTATGTAAACATACATGTTTTATGTTATATAAAGATATATTTGTTTATATGTACTATATATAAACATGTATACATGAGAGGATTTTAAAGCCAGTTAGATTCAACAGCAAGGGAACATATAAACATAAATCAACACATATGTTTATATAGTATATGTTTTTTCTCATTGCATTTTAGGTTTGGGGGTATATGTGAAGACATGCAAGATTGCTGCATAGGTACACACATGGCAGTATGATTTGCTGCCTTCCTCCCTGTCACCTATATCTGGCATTTCTCCCCATGCTATCTCTCCCCAACTCCCCACCCCCTGCTGTCTGTCCCCTATTTCCCCCTGACAGACCCCAGTGTGTGATGCTCCCCTCCCTGTGTCCATGTGTTCTCATTTTTCAACACCCACCTATGAGTGAGAACATGCGGTGTCTGATTTTCTGTTCTTGTGTCAGTTTGCTGAAAATGATGGTTCCCAGGTTCATCCATGTCCCTACAAAGGACAAGAACTCATCGTTTTTGATGGCTGCATAGTATTCCATGGCATATATGTGCCACATTTTCCCTGTCCAGTCTATTATCGATGGGCATTTGGATTGGTTCCAGGTCTTTGCTATTGTAAACAGTGCTGCACTGAACATTCATGTGCATGTGTCCTTATAGTAGAACGATTTTTAATCCTTTGGATATATACCCAGTAATGGGATTGCTGGGTCAAATGGAATTTCTATTTCTAGGTCCTTGAGGAATCGTCACACTGTCTTCCACAATGGTTGAACTAATTTACACTCCCACCAACAGTGTAAAAGTGTTCCTATTTCTCCACATCCTCTCCAGTATGTGATGTCTCCAGATTTTTTAATGATTACCATTCTAACTGGTGTGAGATGGTATCTCAATGTAGTTGTGATTTGCATTTCTCTAATGACCAGTGATGATGAGCATTTATTCATATGTTTGTTGGCTTCATGTATATCTTCTTTTGTCAAGTGTCTGTTCATATCCTTTGCCCACTTTTGAATGAGCTTGTTTGTTTTTTTTCTTGTAAATCTGTTTTAGTTCTTTGTAGATTCTGGATATCAGCCCTTTGTCAGATGGGTAGACTGCAAAAATTTTTTCCCATTCTGTTGGTTGCTGATTCACTCTAATGACTGTGTCTTTTGCTGTGCAGAAGCTGTGGAGTTTGATTAGGTCCCATTTGTCTATTTTAGCTTTTGTTGCCAATGCTTTTGGTGTTTTGGTCATGAAGTCCTTGCCTATGCCTACCTCCTGAATGGTATTGCCTAGATTTTCTTCTAGGGTTTTTATGGTGTTCGGTCTTATGTTTAAGTCTTCAATCCATCTGGAGTTAATTTTAGTGTAAGGCATCAGGAAGGGGTCCAGTTTCTGCTTTCTACACATGGCTAGCCAGTTTTCCCAACACCATTTATTAAACAAGGAATCCTTTCCCCATTGCTTGTTTTTGTCAGGTTTGTCAAAGACTGGATGGTTGTAGATGTGTTCTGTTGCCTTCGAGGCCTCTGTTCTGTTCCATTGGTCTATATCTCTGTTTTGGTACAAGTACCATGTTGTTTTGATTACTGTAGCCTTGTAGTATAGTTTGAAGTCCCATAGTGTGATGCCTCCCGCTTTGTTCTTTTTGCTTAGAATTGACTTGGCTATGCGGGCTCTCTTTTGGTTCCATATAAAGTTTAAGGTGGTTTTTTCCAGTTCTGTGAAGAAGGTCATTGGTAACTTGATGGGGATAGCGTTGAATCTATAAATTACTTTGGGCAGTATGGCCATTTTCACAATATTGATTCTTCCTAACCATGAACATGGAATGTTTCTCCATCTGTTTGTGTCCTCTCTTATTTTGTTGAGCAGTGGTTTGTAGTTCTCCTTGAAGAGGTCCTTTATGTTCCTTGTTAGTTGTATTCCTAGGTATTTTATAAAACATGTAAACATATACTATATAAACATGTGTTTATATATGTTTATATGTTTTAGTATATAAACATATAAAGACATATGTTTGTATAGCATATAAACATATATAGACATGTTTGTATAGCATATAAACATATAATTATATATAGTTATATATTTTATATTAATATTTTTATTTATATAAAATAAATACAGTACAGCATTGTCTTAGCAATTGGGCTGTTACAATGAAGTGCCATGGAAGAGGTAACTTACAATCAACAATAATTTATTTGTCACAGTTCTGGAGCCTGAAAAAGCCAGGATCAAGGTGTCTTCTGCGGGCCTGCTTCCTGATTCATAGAGGGTGCCTTTACACTGGGTCCTCACATGGTGTAAGGAGCAAGGGAGCTTTTTTGTCTTCTATAAAGTCACTAATACCACTCAGGATGACTTAATCACTTCTAAAAGGGCTCATTTTTGAATGCCATCATATTGAATATTAGGTTTTCAGACAGTAGCAAGTGTGCACTCAATGAAAAGAGAAAATTGTAGGTACGTACCGTGATTTTCAAATGAAAATTAAAATTGTAGGGTTTTTATTGTGTAAATTTATATATTTTTTTCTTTGCTTTCATGGAATATCTTGGTTCTAATAATATAATTACCTACTTCCTTTATAATCAACATACATATAGTAATTTGTAGTATCAAATAGTAGTATCAATTTTATCACCAAAAATAGAGACCAATAAATAAAATTGAGCAATCTTTTTGTTAAGATTATTCAAAACTTATATAGTACTCTCAAACAGCTAACACATATAGAGCATTTCTTCTCTTTGTGATTATGTTACTGTTTATATATAATTAAGGTTATCTATTTGTATTTGAGGTGTTTTTTTTTTTTTTTTTTTTTTTTTTTTTTTTTTTTTTTTTTTTTTTTTTTTTTTTTTTTTTTTTTTTTTTTTTTTTTTTGAGAGAGTATTGCTCTGTCACCCAGGCTGTGCAGTGGCATGGTATTGGCTCACTGCAACCTCTGCCTCCTGGTTCAAGCAAGTCTCATGCCTCAGTCTCCCAAGGAGCTGGAATTAGTAGGGATGTGCCACCACGCCTGGATAAATTTTTTTATTTTTAGTTGAGATGAGGTTTCGCCATGTTGGCCAAGCTGATCTCGAACTCTTGGCCTTAAGTGATCTTCCCCATTCAAGCTACCAACAATGTGTTGGGATTACAAGCAGAAGCCACTACACCCTGCCTTTAACTTTGTTACCTGAAGAATATATATATATATTCTTCATATATATATATATACGTATATATGTGTGTGTATATATATATATATATATATATATATATATATATATATATACACATTTTTTTTTTTGTGACAGAGTCTCACTCCGTCACCAGGCGCCAGGCTGGAGTGCAATGGTGTGATCTCGGTTCACTGCAACCTCCGCCTCCTGGGTTCAAGCTATTTTCCTGCCTCAGCCTCCCAAGTAGCTGGGACTACAGGCGCATGCTACCATGCCCAGTTAATTTTTGTGTTTTTTTAGTAGAGACGGGGTTTCACCATGTTGGCCAGGATGATCTCCATCTTTTGACCTCATGATCCGCCCGCCTCGGCCTCCCAAAGTGCTGGGATTACAGGCATGAACCACTGCGCCTGGCCTGAAGAAAATATTTTTATTAATTTTAGTTATATAAGAGATATAAAATTTTTGTAAATATTTAAATGATTCCAAAGCTTAAATTATAAATCAATTTCTAGACATCTAGCTCCTAAATATATAAATTTATTTCTGTTCCTTTCATCCTTCTATAAGCAAACTTTTGCTGTTGTTTAGACAGGATCTTGCTCTGTCACTGAAGCTGGAATGCAGTGACAAAATCATAGCTCACTGCAGCCTTGTCATCTTAGCCTCAAGCCATCCTCCCAGCTCAGACTCCTGAGTAGTGGCACTGCAAGTGTGCACCACCACACCTGACTCTTTTGTTTTGTTTCTGTAAAGACAGGGTCTCATTATGCTGCCCAGGCTTGTCTCAAACTCCTGGCCTGAAGTGATCCTCCTGCCTCAGCCACCCAAACTGTTTGATCTTCCCCATTAAATTTTCAGCAGCGTTGCATAGTTATACTACAGTTTATTTAGCCGATTCATTCTTCAGAGACTGACGAGTTATTTGCAATATTTTATTGTTAAAAATAGTGTTACTATGCAAAATTTTTGCATGGGTTATTTCGTATTTTTACTTGAGATAGATTCCTAAAATGGTCATTCTGGGTCAAAGAAAAAATCATACGAAATATTAAATTTCACCAGATGTCTCCCTGTTGTATTTTACACCAATAAGATAGAGTGTCAAACTTTTGAATATTTGACATACATGAGAAATAATTCATTTTTGTTTTAATAAGATTTGCTTTGAGTGAAGCTGATCATAGTTTTATATATTTGAAGACCACCATCCTTTCTTTTCCTGTTTATAATTCATTTATTTCCCATTATTCTCTTGGGTTGGTGGAGATTTGTATACACAGTAATGCACTATATAATTATGTTTTGGTAAAAAACTCACTGCATATAAGGCAGTGATCTCATAAGGTTATAATACCCATTTTTTGTATCTTTTTAATGTTTATACATAATACCACTGTGTTGCAATTGCCTATTGCATTTAATACAGTAACATGCTACACAAGTTTGTAGCCTAGGAACAATAGGCTATACCATATAGCCTAGGTGTGTCAAAGGCTATATCGTCCAGGTTTCTGTGAGCACAGTCAAGATATTCACACAACAACAAAGTTGCCTAACAATGTATTTTCCTTCGTTAAGTGAAACATGATTGTATTATGCATAATAACTTTTTTGTTTTCCTATATTTGTATTCTTTTTGCTTTCTGTGTTTTTTCCCTGTCCTTTTCATCTGATAAATCTATTTGGCAGTATTAACCACACTCATCAGTTGCTTTCTCTCTCTCCCTACCTCCCCTTCCCCGTCACTTCTCTTCCAAAGTACTTAGATTTAAAAAAAACCAACAAACAACAAACAAACGAACTGATTATAGTCTTTTAGTAGTATTACTCTAACTTCATAAACTGAGAGACATGATAAGTACAAGAACAAGGTATATTTTACATTTGGTCTAGGTTACTTTTATTTCCTAACAAAATATTTTGTAGTTATCTCATATTGTTTTTACACAATTCCTATGTTTATTCTGAGAGTTTTTGCTGAGTCTTCTTAAATGAATGCTTTTTTATTCCATTGTAATCTTAATAGAATATTTTTAAAAACACAGAGTCTCTTGGTTTCACTAATTTGATATGCTGTTACTTGACTATATTTTCTTGTTTGTAGTATTTTCTTCATTGATTTGTTTGGGTTTTCCAAATATTCTTAAATAATATCTGTCAATAGAAATTATTTTACCTTTCCATTTATTTTTGCTATGTAATTGCATTGGCCACTGCCTATAAATCAAGGTTCTATGTTAGGAAAAAGTTAGAAAAATATTCTTAACATGTTCTTAAGAAGACTTTGATAGTTCCTCATTATGGAAGCATTACGTGAACAGTTCAATTTCGTATGGTCATGTTTTGAATAAACACCTGTCTTTGGCATCGGTCCCATTTCTCTCACTAATCCAACCAGGCGTATAAGTTTCAGGGACTGTGAATGATATAATGTAGTGGAGGAAAGAGCTTGGCTATACCCTCTTCTTATCACTTTCCCTTTCTTACCTTTTCTCCTACCCTTAGCTCTCACCTTTACTACTTCTGGGTGAGCATCCGGTACCAGCACCATTGAGACAGTTTATTCATTGTGTTTTCCCTTACTACCTATGTTTCAAACACCAAGAATATTGAAAGCTCCTTTCCCAGTGATAGAAATTTGATTTAGGGGAGAAGAAATGGTTTTAAGAGCCAGAGAGGCCCGTGAAAGTGAAATCAGGACACTAGCCCATCTGCTAAGAATGTTTTATCTTCTATGTGTGTGTAGACTTGTTTCAGAGTCCTTACAGGAAGACCAGATGATTGAACCAAATAAGACATGGGCTGTTATTCCAAGATTTCTTAGTGCAAAACATATTTTGACATTCATAAATCTCCCTGAAACAAGAAAATTGTATGAAAATACTTTTAAAATTCATGAATCATAATCTAACAACTGTCAGATCACTAATTTTATGTAGAAGCCAAAATTCCTCCTACTATTACAATGTCGTTCTCAGGAAAAATTTAACCTTACCCATTTGACTGAAGGAAACATCATTCCAAAATCTTGGCTGAGGCACCATCTCCAGTTTTTACAAAATATACAGATGGTCAGGATGGCATGTTGTCATATGCAAAGTTTCTGAATGTCGCTTTGCTTGGTGAGTTATTAGAAATCGACTCAGACCTTAAGGCCTCTGTCCATCCACCTTCCGGGCATAAAACTAGAGTCAATCCTTGTTTTGAATGGCATATCTTTAAGTCCTCTGTGCTTCTTACTTACTAGAATTCTGCTGACAGCTTTCCTTCTCTATGGAACAATACTGAGTAACAACATTGTTAAACTTAAACGTAGGTGTACACTTGGGATATTGTTTGGCACAATTCTCACATTCTTGCAAAAGTATTTTATTCATCTGTTAGCATTTTGCAGAGGTGATTATTTTCCAAGATAGAACAATGCCTGTACAATTAGTGAGAATATATGTAAGTAACAGCACAGAGAGGAAAGAAAGCAGGTAGTTAGCAATAACCAGCATGCAGCCTACTGCTGGAAAGGGAAGATACAGTGGTGTTAACACATGGAAAGTATACCAATGTATATCAAATACAATAGCAAAGTATAAATAAATATATACATATTGATGTATGTGTGTGTAAATATATTACATATGTAATGCATATAAATGACATAAATTATGAATTATACAAATTTTAAAGTACTCATATTTGTATGAGTGTCTCAATGTTATATTATGTATGTATATGTACATATTTATGTGTATAAGTATATTAATAAAAATAAAATATATGTGTATTAATAAAGGACCAGTGCAGTCACTCTTTAGGCTAACACACACAACAATTCTTGTTGTATTTGACAATGTTTCTAACTTCTTTATTCTAAATTGGCTGTTATTCATAACTAAAATGTCAACGCCTTTCGATTTAAAACTTTCCCTTAGAATTTTTATTAAAATATATCACATTCTTTAATGTGTACATTAGAGCCTAAAGGTCTTCTAAGAAAAAGGGTTAAAATGTTTTCATTTTTTTATGATACTTTTAAAAATTTAATACTATACTGTATTATAATACTAGAGGTCAAGCTGAATTAATGTAACAATTTGCTTTTCAATATATGTCTAATCCACAAAGGAAATTATGAAAACATCAGAAAATATAAAAATGTGTTTTTAAATAAGAGAAGAATGATTAAGTAAAACAAAATGTAGGCCGGGCGCGGTGGCTCACGCCTGTAATCCCAGCACTTTGGGAGGCCGAGGCGGGTGGATCACGAGGTCAAGAGATCGAGACCATCCTGGTCAACATGGTGAAACCCCGTCTCTACCAAAAATACAAAAATTAGCTGGGCATGGTGGCACGTGCCTGTAATCCCAGCTACTCGGGAGGCTGAGGCAGGAGAATTGCTTGAACCCAGGAGGCGGAGGTTGTGGTGAGCCGAGATCGCGCCATTGCACTCCAGCCTGGGTAACGAGCGAAACTCCGTCTCAAAAAAAAAAAAAAAAATGTAATTATAAAGGTGCTCATATCCTGTATTGTTTGAATCAAAATTAAAATTTTTAGGTGAGAAATTGACACCCTAAGGCAATACTCTCATGTGAAACTATTAACTTTCTATTATAATTCATTCTTCATATCAGAAATTAATCCTACAAAAGAGAAGCAGAAACAACTTTCTCTTTGGGGCTGCTATCTTCATCGATTTAACACTTGAGGTAGAGTGGGAGAAGGGGTAATATACAGATAGTGATATATGTAATGTGAGGATAACATAATGAAAGTGTAATGTGAATATCAGTTATCCCATTTTATATGTAGACTTTCAAATAGCCCTGTCTTCCTCTCTACCTCTCACCTCTGCCAACTATTAAAAACAGCTGGTTTGGAGATCAGAGTCCTTTAAATGTTCTTGTTTGTCAGACTGAATCCTAATACTTCCATTTTCTTCACTTTTAATGATATTTTATTTAACAATAAAATGAAAAGAATATAGTAACATGTACCATCTATATACATATATCTATTGCAAATATTTAAAATTCTTGTGTAAACTTTTTTTATATTTGAAAAAAATATAATTTTTTAGTGATGTTGGTACCAACTTCTCTGTATATACCCTAAATTCCAGTGTTCACAATTCCTTTAAAAAGGAGTAGTATCAAAACTCTAGTATTTACCAAACAAGTCTGTACAAACCTTATAGCTAAAGGGGAGAAAAATAGCTTGTGGTTAATTGTTCAATTTTCTTTCAAAACAAAAAATAAATCCCAAAAGTATTATTCTCCTTATTGCATTTGTGGAGATTTTCTGAGTGCCTTTAGAGTAACTTCCTTTGAAACAATTTATGCCTTAACAGTGAGGTCCTACATTAAACATCAGTACCTACAAACCTATTGAAAGAGAACAGTAGGTAAGATGTTTTCTAAATTTGAAGCAATAGCTTCATAGATTCTTACTTTATTTTCTTTAATGCTTTACATTTGATGCAACTATTAAAGATCAATTTTAAAAATAGCTTTCAAGTTATAAACTTTAAATAATACGTATTTTAATATCTATGTAAAATGGGACAGCAGAAGACTGAATTTCTCATATATAGTATGTTTAGTGTTGGATCCCAATATTTCCAAAGCAATTTGCTCTTTCCTTCACTCCCTATCAGTTAGTCAAAGTAAAGCTAACTCTGTAGAAGGGAAAATCTTATAGAAAGTTCCTAAAACTATTTGATCAGATCATTTTAGGATTTATATGTGTG
The DNA here is from genome assembly GCA_004027835.1 of Alouatta palliata. NCBI lineage: Eukaryota > Metazoa > Chordata > Mammalia > Primates > Atelidae > Alouatta > Alouatta palliata. The sequence goes on along the minus strand of PVKV010009395.1, from coordinate 53,312 downwards.
TGTGTGTGTGTGTGTGTGTGTGTATGTATGTGTGTGTGTATATATGTATATACACTATATATGTATATATGTGTATACACACACATATATACATGCATGTGTGTATATATGTACATACATATGCATATATACATATATACATGCATGTATATACATATGCATATATACATATATATATGCACATCTATACACATATATACACATACATATGTATACTCATATGTATACTCATATATATGTATATATTATATACACATATATATATATACTCATATATGTGTATATAATAGAAAAGAATCCAGAGGACACGAATGCTTGAGAAAATAGTAAGAGAAATCTTGAGACTGAAAGCATACCTCACACAAAGTCTCACATGTTAGATGAGTAATATCAATGCAAAATATATGTGAATTATAAGAAAAGAATCATGACTGGTTAGTGAAAAAGATAATAACAGCAAGAGAAATATGATTAATTAAACAAGTTATTGGGGTGATAATGTTCAATGTTGTTTTTATGTTTTGTATCCTATTTATGTCAACCCAAAGATAACCCCTTTTTCTATCTAGAATTTCTATAGCAGTCTCTATAATGTCAAGTAATTGATTCTGTGACAAATAAAACCCCTAGAGGCTAAAAATGAACACCACTAGTAAAAGAAGAGAAGATATATTCTGAAATGATATCATAATCAGATTTACTTTATGTATAAGCTTAACTATTAAAACAACAAAGAATACATAAACTAAATTATTACTCCCAAGGCAAAATTTCCCTTCTAAGCCTTAGTCACCATATAATTGATATACAGAAAATGCCAGATGCCTATACATCCAACATCAATTTATTTCTGTATATTTTATGCCTTTGAAATTTTAAAATTGTTTGTATTAAATCTGAGTTTTTGTTTTTGTTTTTTTTTTTTTGTTTTTTTTTGCTAAGAGAATTCAAATCTCTTCCAGTGGCAAGTGCCTTGAATTAAAAATATTACCATATTGGCAAATTTTCAGCCTCTACTGCACTGTATAAGTGTAATGAAGTAAGTATCTCCAATGGTGGCCCAGTTTCCCTGGATTCTAGTACTAGTTGTTTCCTAGTTCTGCTCCTCTTGGGCAAAGCTTATAAACCCTTTAGAGCTTGTTCAGTCATTTTTTATGAAATTAAGTAAGGTAACCTTTGCAAATCATAGTGTACATAAGAATTCTTCTTCTTATTATTATTACCAGTTACATTTTCTGTTGGATTAGATCATTTTTACTGTTTTCAAAATTTTCGACATTTTATAATTTTTCTAAAGAGAGTGCCATGATTTCTTAGTGTTAAAAGTGTAAGATCCAACAAAAATTGTGTGTAATTCATTATGCTAAGCTTTTCAGTCTCAGAATTCAGAAAACAGAAATTACTAAGTTATCAAACCCTATGAAAAATGCTCTGTCAGCACATAATCTTACTCTTCAAATTAGCATATGGAATGTTGCTTAATGATCAGGGTGTTTGTGCTTCTTTTTGACTGTAAAAAATAATGATCCTTCATTGTAATAAAATATTCCACTATTGCATAGTCTGTGTTTTATGAATTACTCTACACATATTTTGTGTCAATTATGGGCCACAGAATAAAAGATAACACTTCAGCCGTCAGGCTGAATCATTTATTTAGAGCTCACCGATTTGTTCTTAATTTAATTTGATGTCTTTTTCTGCCCACAGTTTGTGAAGAGAGACATGCAAACATTTTGCTTCATTGGTAGTGGCTGGAGAATGCATCAACATGACAAATATTTTATAGGAAAAAAAAGGTAAAACCCTGCAATTTACAATATATTTATCTCAAGGAAAAACAAAGATAATCACAGTAATATTTATAATATTTCTTTTATCTTAATGGAGCCTCCAAGCACTTTAGAAATGTTCATGATAATCTGGTTATCCGCATAACCAGGGCTTCACATCTCCCATCACTAAAACAAAATTATGTTTAACAGTGTGTGAAGATGACAGACCCTGAAGAAAGCTCTGTTGGATTAATGATTGCATGTGTAAGGCTGAAAACGGAGTACTGTTCACTCCAAACTGCCTATGCTGAAATGTGTATCCATCACAGAATCTCTGCATATGCAAAATGTGATGGCTAGCCTATCATTCACCTGCTCTCAGATAAAAGCATTGATGAGACATCACAGAATACTCTGCCCCACACCATCTGGTAGTAGAGATGGCATTATGCCTGTTACTGATTATGAATAATCATATAACAATACTTCTTAGGTGAATTAACATTATTTCTTTCTGAATATTTAAAATAATTAAATCTTCAGGATCTTTTATTAATGGACCTATAGAACATTATAAGCATAACTATTATTTCCAAAATAGAAATAAACATTTAAACGTGGTCTGTGAATGTCCTCATATGTAATATATGGCAATGATATGTTGCACATTCTGTAATGATTAACAGCATTGCTTGCACAATTTTAAACAAGTGTTGAGATTTTATAAATACACAGGTACACATGTATAATCCATATATACATGTATATTTAATATACACTGATAGTTTGGTTGTGCTTAAATTTGTATCATGTGCTATTATTCACCTCACAACCACTAGTAGTTATAAATGAAAAAAAAGTTTATGCAAAACTGTGTTCAAGTTTTTAAAAAATGTCATTCGTTATCTAGCTAATTTGTGGCCAAATTTGATTCATTCATGTCTTCATTCATTCATTCATTCATTCAGTAATTACTAGAACTTGTTCTAGGCAATAGACATTTAAAGAGAAATATGATGCATTCTGTATCTTCAGGGAGATCATAGTCTCCTGGCAAAGATAAATATAAAAATGGTAAGTAGAGCTCCATAAGAACAGCAAACAGGCAGCCCATAACTCTCAAAGATGAGGCAAGGGCAATTTCACAGAGAAGGAAGTATTTGAATTGGATCTTGAAGATTGAGTAGGCAATGCCAGCTTAAGCAAGCATTCCTGTCAGGGTTCTAATTGTAAAGTTAAAACATATTTCCAGCACTGACTGACATAAAGATATAGCTCCAGAAGTATTGAGTTAAAATGGATGGACCTCAGTGTGAGTTCCCACAAAATGTAACCACAGTGACCTACTAGTATGCATTGTCCTGCCTTTGACACTCATACATACCTGGATAGAGTTAGACTTAAAATTAGCTTTTGAAACAGGGTGCTGCATCCCCAGGTCTACAACACTTTCATATGCCTTATGCTCCTTTACCTTTAGGTACAACTCATAATCATATTCATAATTTATTTTAATTTTCATATATGACCCTCTTATTTTTCTGCCTCTTGTCCTAATACAAGCAGAACCACAAATTAACTTGAAGGTTAGTAATGTAAGGTCCCACTTATGTACATGCCTATCAAGCTTCCTCCACAACTTCAGGATAAGTGAGCTACCATGTGGTGTTTACTATTTCTTTCCTCTTATTTGTCTTCCCTCCTTGTCTCTGGGTATTGATATGTGCCTTGCACACCTCTGCTCTTTCTGCTAGACATGAGTAAAATTTAACTAGACCCAACAACTCCATCTGTCTTTGATGGAAACAACCATAACTTCTTCCAGGTTCCTACAATAAATATTCGTTTTATGCTGCTGCTAACACATAAGAACTCTCCTAGTTCTAAAGCTGTTTGGCAATTTATTAGTACATCAGAGGGACTAAGCTCATTATGCCTAGTTTGTTTCCCTAGATGTTTAGTTCATTCCCAGAAGGTTTCTTCATAGCCCATGTCAATAAATTATCGTCAGGTTACAAACTGACCAGATCGTACCACGCACACCTGAAATTCCAGAAGAAAACAAAAAAATGTATAGGTAGATGTGATGGGCTGAATTCTATACTTCAAAAAAGGACATGATAAAATCTTAATCCCTGGCACTCTAGAACATGACCTTTTTTGGAAAAAGAATGTTCAGAGACATATGCAAGTTAAAATGAGGTCATTAGCATGGGTCCTAATCCAGTCTGACTGCTGTCTTTTATAAGGGAGAAATTTGAACACAGAGACAGATAGGCACAGAAGGAAGATGATGTGCAGAGATACAGGGAAAGGTTACCTGAAGATGAAGCAGAGATTGTAGCAATGCATGTAACGAGAGAAATATTGATAGCAGACCATCAAAAGTTAAGAGAAAGTCATGGAACAAAATGCTCTCTCACAATCCTCAGAAAGAACCTACCCTGCCATCACCTTGATTTCAAACTGTGGTACAAGAAATTTGTGTTGTTAAAGACACGAGTTTGTAGCATTTTCTTCCAGCAGCCTTAGAAAACATGTACAATAGATGACCCCAGTTCTACTTCTCCTTCTTCAGTATGGATTAGTATATCATATTGCAGAAATAAATGTCTGTCTTCCTTTCCAAGAGATGTAAGATTTAGAGGTGGCAGTTACTATCTTTTATACATTTATGTTTCTTTGCAGCTCTAGCCATTATTTTGCACACAGCAGAAGTGAAATTAATTTTGCTAAATATATTTTAAAATAGAAAAATTCACTGAAGCTATTAAACAAAATAATTCTTTGTTTCATAAGGAAAGAAAATCAGGGATAAATTGATGTAAATAGTCATGGAAAAACAAAAATTATTTAATTTCATTTTGTTTAATATATATCTACATATATACTCATATTTTTGCAAAATCACTAGTATTTATGACCACGAACTTTCAATGAAAGCAGATTTATTTTATAGAATTGCCCTAATGCCTATGCATTTATTATCATAATGTTATGAGAGCTTGTTTATTTCATGAATATTAATTGTGGTTTTAATCTCACTTCATATTAATATAACTGGAAATACAATGTTATTACATTGTTTTGTATTACATCATAATACTATTTAGCAACAATAAATCTAGCTTGATTTAGAATGCATTAATACAAGCAGAACTACAAATTAATTTGAAGGTTAGTAAATATATCAAAACCACAATGCAACGGACTAATAGGTCCTAGTATCCTATGAATTGTCTGTATTGTTATTACTGAAGTTTTTATTAGCTCTCCTCTAAGCATACTCATTTGACTGGAAAATTGGTTCAGTATTAATATGTCATCTATTATATTGTACTTTAAGGAAAGGAATGTCATACTTGTACAGGGCCACTGTGAATAAGAAGGATGGTTATATACATTTCTCACAGGAAGTCCAAGGTAATTTAGACAACTAACTTTTCTCACAAGTAAACACATTGATGATATCTCCGTGAACAGATACTTTGAGTAAATTTCTTTTTTTTTTAATGTAAAATATATATTAGGTTGGTGCCAAAGCAATCACGAGGAAAGGGATTCTAAAGAAGGTTGACTTAAAAAAAAACATTTTAAAGCTTTCGATTAACCTATAGGATGATTTGACTAAACTTTTTAATTTTCAGCTATCTCTGACATCTCATAGCAATGGAAATCTTATAGTGTATAGTTGGTGAGAAGCAGTAGAGGATGAGTACTATATGGAGCTAATTTTTTGCTCTATGATCCTGGTTTCTTTTCTCATTAGCACAAGCTCAAATATTCAGTTATCTTCTTTGAGTCTGAAGTTCAAAGTGAACATTAGCTAAAACAATGGCCTGAATTCCTGTCAGAAAATCTGCAGACCACAAATCAAATCAATTTGTGTAATTAAGCACAAGCCATGCAAGTGAAATTAATGGTCATTAAATCTAGTTATGTAAAATTATAGCAAGAGTAAAAATTCTTAAAGCCTTACTTTTTATTACATAAAATAAATCTTTTGGGAAAACAATTTGATTTCTGATTGGCAATGAAGGAGGGAAGAAATCAAACTGATTAACAGTGACTGCTTACTTTTTGGAAATTATTATATGATTTTCTTGAAAAACCAATACATACTCTATGGTAATTGGAAGCTTACTCTGTGAGATGCTATGCTATGTAGGTAGCTGGGACATATATGATGAACGATGGAGATCAGATCAATATAAATGTAATTTCTAGAAAACGGGGCTAATAAATATATAATGAGGGCTGACTTAGGCAGTTTTAGACTACACATATTTGAGGGGAGAATCCATCCACCAAACTCTCGTAGTTACTTTTATCTTACAATTATTTTTCTTAGCATAATATCTTTTTTCTTTCTTTTTTTTTTTTTGAGACAGAGTCTCACTCTGTGGCCTAGGCTGAAGTGCAGTGGCATGATTTCAGCTCACTGCAACCTCTACCTCCTGGGTTCAAGTGATTCTCCTACTTCAGCCTCCCCAGTAGCTGGGACTGTAAGAGCCCATCACCACACCCAGCTAATTTTTGTATTTTCAGTAGAGACAGAGTTTCACCATGTTGGTCAGGCTAGTCTCAAACTCCTGACCTCAAATGATCTACCCACCTAGGCCTCCCAAAGTGCTGGGATTACAGGCACAAGCCACTGCACCTGGACCCTTTTTATTTTTAGAAGAATACAGAGGCCATGACATCTCAGGCATCTTAGTAATATTTTACTCCTTTTAATTAAATTTATTTAAACATTAGAGTCATTGGAATTAAAATTAAGTCTTAAAAATATGTGAATAAAATCTAGACAGATGAAGAAATCAGTGAAGTTCACTGTCTTTGAGGTGGGCCTTGAGTAACCTTCTGAACATATTTTATAAAAGCAAATAAGTTAAACTTATGTTCACATTTAAATTTTTCACTTTTACATAATAGCACCTAAAATTTGTTGAGTGATCATTTAACATCAAGTTTTCGACATGCATTATTTCATTTACTGTTCAAACCGTTCAATGTACTAGGCTATCTTAAAATCTCCAATTTTATAATGACAAATTAAGTAATTAGGTCATGTACCTACTAAGAAATGGAGAGGATTTTGCACCAAAAGATTGACACCAGAGCCTATATAACCCAATGCTTTTCGGAAAACTTGAGCATCCTAATTACCCGTCTTACCAGCATTTTCTTTGCCTTTAGTTTCAGAGTAGAAACATTCATAGCATAAATTATAAATTTAAAATACAATGCAACAGCAAATTTTTATGATGATCTCATAGTCTAACAACTTGAGTATGTTACAGCTAGTATATTCTAGCTCTTCCGTATGTTCAGTACTCTCAACTAGCATGTTACTCATAAAAATGAACCATATAATACTCCCCTCAATTTTGATTTAATGAAAATACTCACTTACCCACTCATAGTTAGTACTTTCCTGTTAAGCGTAGCTCCAAGCCTCAATGCCTTCCAAAACAAAAGTTTCCATATTCCCCTCTTCATTACTTTTTTTATCGTAAGTACTCTTTGTGCTCTATTTTAGCTTATTACTAATTAATTGCTTTATTATTTCATATTATGTGTACTATTAAATGATTTACTTCTGGTGTTTAGATACTAATATACATGCTATGTGTTTTTATAGTTCCTCCAAGTTTGTACTGTGTAACCCTGAGGTAGTCATGTCAACTATGGCGTACAGATTTCACAAATTGTCAGACTGGTCTGAGTAATTTGTGATTTCTACAGTTCTTGGCTCTGAATATTATAGTCTAAGTCACCTCCTTCCCAAAGAGATGATACCTAGATTATTTTGGCCAACTGTATGATAAGCACACAGTACAAGGAACTTATCATACTAGTTTTTATTTTTTAGACATGGAGCCAAAGAGAGTGGAGAAACCCTGAGTGTATTGGCTCCTAGAGACAGGTCAATACAGCCAGTTGTCATTCATGCCACCTCAGCCTAAGGAACACTCTATGAGATAAGTATATCAAATTTCAGTGAGATTCTGTCTAATTCCTAAGTCTGTCTTTGCTCATTTTATTTCATGAACTTTTATTAAAATAAGTAACTTTTCCAATGGCCAAATAAACAAATAATTGTAATAAATAACCTGCAACAAAATATTACAGTTTAAACACTTACTTTTTGTGCTATTTATTTTTCACATTTAATCTTATATTAATATTACTGTTTGTATTTCCTGTACTTGTATTTTGAATTATTAATTTATACACATTTCACAGTGAAATGTTTCACTTGTCTGTACCAAAAGTTGTATGCTAAACTGTTATTATAAAATATAATAAAAACAGAAAAAAAGTAAAGTTTTGGTAAGTTTTCTAAAGTATATTCTTTGGAAGCTGATTTTTAGATTATGGTTTGACACTGAATGAATGATGGCTGTCGTTACAAAGTTTCAGAGCTTATTAAGCTGACTTTGAACTGTAAATTAGTAAATTACTCAATATCACATAAAATAATAAGAACTGAAAAGAAAGATAAGTAAAAGTAGCTGAACTAATGTCAATTTTTAAAAGTTGGTCTTACAATATACTTTGAATAGTTGTAAGAATTTATCTTTAGAATAAGTCACCATTTTCAAAGAGCAATTAGTAAGATTTTCCCAACACAATAAAAATCATGTTATTTAACAATCTCATCTAACTGTATAAAAAGAAAAATGGAACAAGAAAATATGTCCCAGACCACCAGCAACAGGCTTTGCTATTCGAACATCCAAAACAATGAAACCCAAAATAATTCATATGTCATCAGAGCAATTGCCTTCTCAAGTCAATCTCCCCTAAAAGTTTTATATTTGAAAACTATACTTGAAATATTTTCTTAATTGAATAAAATATCTCTTTTCCTCACGATGGGCATGAGAAAATCAAGAAATATTTTCACTAACAATAATAAACATTTTCTCTGGCTCAGGCTTTAATTATTTGCATTCCAGTGGGCATCTTTACTGCAGATGGAGTGTAAAATAGCATAGTCTATACATTAGTTTTTCACATGCATCTACTTATAAAATTTTCTTTCTTTCGCTAGTTATATATGATATTACTTGCAATATTTCCTGTAACAACAAATTAATATTCATCAAATAAGTTAGTATTAATATTCATTGCAATATAATATTAATAAATATCTTCTTTAACACTAAATTAATGAATTACAATAAACATTGTCATTTTTATGAATCAGACTGAAAAGTCATAAGACAGTAATTTAAGCCAGATGTGGTCATCTGAGCCTGTGATCTCAGCTACTCAGGAGGCTGGAGTGGGAGATTACTTGAGCCTAGGAGTTCCAGATTACAGTGATCTATGATAGCACATATGAAGCCTTATATGATGTTTCAAGCACCTGGATGAAAGGCAGGTGACTTATCCTGACTCAACCAACTTGGCAGTCCTGTATCTTGACTGCTCTCTTAAGATTTATTAGACAAAGAAATGACTGTGGGGATCTATTATATAATTAATCTATTTTATTGTTTAACTGCTTTTCTCCATTTGGTTAAATGGCACCCTCCACTATACTTACCTCTTCACAAGTAGGTTGAAATTTTGTTTTGAACCTCTAAACATGAACACAATGACAGGTTGGTTTTAGCTGGACTTCTAAAACACTAAAAAAAATCTACATCTTCATCTTCAGAATAGTAACTTTGTGTTATAACTGTATTTCAGTACATAATTGCTTTGTCTGTCTTTTCCAGCATCATGTTAAACTTATTAAGAAGAAAAATACTGTCCCCCAAATTCTTTTCTTTTTTTTTTTTGTTTTCATTTCTTGGTTATGCTTACAGATTTGTTCATCCTGCTTAATTGTAGAATTTTTTGCCATGTTACGAAATATTCATAACAGGATTTAAAGTACAATTGTATTTCAGGTATACACAATTTGGAGGAAATTGACAAACACACTTTTGGCAGTGAATATCCTAACAATAATAATCTGTTTCTCTATGTATTTAATAGTTAATTTATTCATATATTTTATAACTTCTATAGAGTTTCTATACTTTTTTCAATATGGAGACTTTTTTTGCTGTTAGAAATGGGATCACTTTTCCCCATTACATTCTCAAAATCATGATATTTTACTTTTAGAGCAGAAAAATGTTTTTGTTTATTTATGCCTAACCACTAAATTGCCACAATACATTTAATAGTAATAAATTAGCAATTGCATAATCTTCACGGAATATGATTATTTTTTTCTAGAAGTAACATCTGCGTTTCTATCTAATGCCATATTGATTAGAATTGTCAAATAGTGTGAAATATCAGTTGACTTAGTGGAAAATGTATTTTGTTTCTAGTTGTAATTGAAATCCTTCTTGATATTTACTATAAAAAATAATGCTAATTGAGGTACACTTTATTATTTGTATTGGTATTATTAAAGACTACTTTTCTAGCTTTCATTGTTAGTTTTAAATATGAATGGATTCTAAATTTTATCAAATACTTTTTAAAGAAATACAGAAATGGTTTGTTTTTTCTCATATTTATTATGGGCTATGGATTCTACTATTACATCTTCTAATCTTAAACAATCTGAATCTGAAAAATCATGTTTCCATAGTTTTTCAATATTTCCGTTAGTCTTTGCTAATGTTGCATGTAATATTCATATCATTATAAATATATTTTCTATAGTTTCTCATTTGATTTACATTATCTAGATGTAATATTTTTCTGTAATCTGAAAATATTTTAATAACATAAGAATTGGCTACTTAAAATGATTTGTAATTGCATAGCCCAGGAATTTTTCTGATGGTAATTTCATAACAACTAATTTGTGCAATTATATTAATACCACTAAATTTCAAATCTACAATGACATATTTAGATATCTTTTATTCATTTCATTTAAGCCATAATGCCCTCTTTTTTCTTTTTTAAATAAATCAAGTTGTTCCAGATCATACGGTCTGCAATTGCAAATACTTCTATCTGTAAATTTTCCCACAACCTGTATTGGAATAACTCACTTTCTCACATCATCAAGATCTCTGCTTTAATGTTACTACTAAGAGAGGCTTTCCCTGACCACTGTCCTACCTAAAGTGGCTCTCCTATTTATTTTTATTCAAATTCCCTACTCAGTTTGTCGCATGAAGACATAGTCTTTTAGACTTTTCATTAACTTTGGAGTCAGCTTTACTGTGTATAGTCATTGAAAATAATCTATGCCATTAATATTTAAATTTTATCAGCATTGTTCTTAATCTAATATACTATTGTTTATATTCCTTCTCAAATATAACCCTTGTCTTATTATTAACTTATACTTTTTATTCTTTTATATTTTATAACTAAACACAGATTATTGCTGTTTGGTTTTTTTCTATTAGTCTTTTTGAAGAACCAGTATCTGAATTTACATACATTTTAAATTTTATTCTGTATTAATGTGTGTGTTTGTGTGTGTGTGTGTGTGTGTGTGTTTTGTCTTATGTTTATTTTGCTGATTATTTTTAAGTTTCCTAAATTGACTTTTTACTTCTTTTAATTTTTTAATGAGCATTAATTGATTTATTTTTCATGAGAATTCTTTGAATCACTTCCTTTGTTATATACATTAAATCCATTTTAATGTATATTAAATTAATTTTAATTTCAGAAGTATATATAAAATACTACTGAGTCTCTCCTTTAATAGAAAAGTTATTTAGAAGAATGAATTCTTCATCAGTATCCACAGAGATTTTATGTATGTTTATGTCAGAAAATACAGTTCATATTACATTCATACCTGATATTCTTAGGATTTAATTTATGAAAGAATAACTTTCAGACAGATAAAGCAAATATAAATCGATATTTTCCAAAGATTTCAATTAACTCTTTAATTAATGAGAACAAGAAATAAAGTGGTCTAACAACCATTTGAAAAAGTGGGTACATATAGGCAATTTAATAATATTAGAAAAAAGGTTCTTGCTTCGACACAAAATTGTTTACTATCTAATAGATCCAAACACCCAATCACTGTGTTTATTTGCATCTCTATCAGAAAAATAATCTACAAAGTAAAGTCTTCCCCTGCATAAATTTATATTGCCCAGAAAAAAATTTAGGCCAAAACTGTTCTAAAACTAGTATTTTTTTGTTTATTTCTAAGTTTTACATAATTAATCCTTTTTTGGGGAGAATTTAGGAAACTAAAGACTAAGATACATTCACAGAGGGGGTAGATTCTGAGAAAGCAAAATAGGAGGCACCCAGAATTAGTTTCCTTCTAGACAACAGTTGAAATGAGAGAATGTAACTATTTTGGACTCCAGGTTCTATTTAAAGTTTGGAACTTCCAGGGAAATCTTGGGAAGTAAACTGAGGTTAATTCTATTAATTTCAGCTCTTAGCACGTAGCAGCTTCTCATCCTTTGCTACCCATTAGACACATGGCAGGCAAGTGTGCATGTATTTAAGAAGTGGCTTGGACACAGTCTTTGGGAGCAAGGTGGACAAAAAGGACCCTCTCTTCTAAACATTGGGTATCCGTGCTGGGATCTCTGGTTGCTGTTTATGATCACAGAGGTACAAATAAATAGGTGGGGGCTAGTGTTGAAACACCTCCCTCATGCTTACAAGCCTCACCTCCAGGGACACGACTTTCCAGAGATTTAAAGTGATAGTGCCCTTACTTCCCCCTCTTTATTTTTATTTTTCCTGTTTTCTTTTCTTGGGGGAATCTGATATTTAAGATAAGGACAGTCAAAAGCAATTGTATATAGGGGAAAATCTGAAAGTGAGAGCACATGCCCAGGGAAAGGCGCAGGCTCAGAAATAACTCAGAAGATCTTAAGTATTCACTTCAGGTTGATCATGGGCACAGAGGCAGTTTAAAATAATCAAATATTAAATACAAATAAATGCATAATAATGACAACAACAGACCCAGCAAACCCTGAAAAAGTGGGAGAATCTGATTTTCAGAGAAAACATATTAGTAAATTAAAATGTCCAGCTTTTAAGAACAACAACAAAATCACAGGCTCTTAGTGTAACCCATTTGTAGAAAAAAGTCAATCAACAGAAACTGTCTTTTAAAAAGATCTAATGGTGAATCTACTAGACAAAGACTTTAATCTACTTTCTTAAAGTTGCTCAAAGAACCCAAGAAAAATGTGGCAAAAGTCAAGAAAACAGTGTGTAAACAAAATAGAAAATTGATAAACAGCTGAAAGTCATAAAAAGAAACCTGAAATAAATTATAGAGATGAAATGTACGACAACTACAATAAAGTAATCACCCGAGGGAGTCAAAGGCAGATTTAGACAGGTAGCAGAACTGGTGAAATGGAAGCTACGACAAAAATTACCATGTCTGATGGACAGAAAATTAACTGAAATGTGGACAGAGCCTAAAGAACTTTGGGAGAGTATAAAGCAGACTTACATATTGTGGGAATCTTCTAGGGGCAAGAGAGAAGAAAAGGACCACAAAAAAATATTTGAAGAATTAATGCCTTAAACCTTGATAAAATATGTAAATATAAACATCTAAGGATCTGAAGGATAGAAGTAACCAACACCAAGGAACACAATTATCAAACTTCAAAAGCCAAAGACGAAGACTCTTGAAAGCAGTAAGAGAGAAGCACCATTACACACAAGTGATCCTCAATAAGAATTTTAGCAGATTTATTATCAGAAACTTTGGAGGTCAAAAGATAATTGGCAAATATATTCAAAATGCTAAAAGAAAATAAACATCTCATGAATTAACTCTTTAATGAGAACAAGAAATAAGAATGGTCTAACAACCATTTGAAAAACTTCAGATCTCTTATTTCACAAAACTGTTGTTCAAAAATGAGGGAGATGGTGTGAATTTCCAAGATAAACAAAAGCTAAGCGCGTTTGTAACTACTAGATCAGCTCTGCAAGAAATGCTTGTCCTACAGGATAAAACGAAAGGAGACTAGACAGCAACTTAAAGTTACAAAAGATTTCAATAAAGAGAAATGCATGGGAAACTATAAAAGTTAGTATTATTGTAACAAGCTTTGTAATTCCACTTTTTGTTTTTTTACATAATTAAGAGGTTAAATATTTTTAAAAAGCATTTATTTAAAAATCAGTTTATTGTAATTTTGGCTTGTAGCTCTGTATTTTGTTTTCTACATAATTCAAGATACTAATGCATGTAAAATAATTATCTTATGTTTTGAAACAAATAATAAATATGTAATTTTGTGACATCAAAACTGAAAGTATTGGAGATGAAGCTCTAAGGGAACAAACCTCACATACATTATTAAAGTAAAACTAGTATAAATTTAAATTAATTGAGTGTTTATTCCTTGTAAGCATAAATGATACCTTATAACCATAAATGATACCTTATAACCATAAATGATACATTTTTATATAATTTAAACAATGTAATACAAAAAATATCAACTAAATGCAAAGATAGACAGTAATATGAGAAATTAGGGGCAAAATAATATAAGGCACACCAAAAACAAATATTAAAATAACATAAGTCCCTTCTTATTAGGATATGTAAATAGATCAAACCCCTCTGATCAAATACAGGGTTTGGCAGAATGAATTTAAGAAATTATCTGAGGCTGGGACTGGTAGCTCAATTCTAGCACTGTAGGAGGCCAAGGCAGGCTCATCACTTGAGGTCAGGAGTTTGATACCAGACTTGCCAACATAGTGAGACCCCATCTGTACTAAAAATATAAAAATTAGCCTGGTGTGGAAGTACATGGGTACATTCTTGCAATCCCAGCCACTAGAGAGGCTGAAGCACAAGAATCACTTGAACCTGGGAGGGGCAGGTTGCAGTTAGGTGAGATCACAGCACTGCACTTCAGCCTGTGCCAGCAAGACTCTGGTTACAAATAATAAGTCCAGGCTGTCTACAGAAGACTTCTTTTGATCTAAAGACACAACTATTTTGAAGGTTGTAAGGGTTATTGCCGAGTTTAAAATGAGGAAACTGAGACCAGTATAAGAAAATGAAAAACCAATTTATTCAGCTACCGGGCGAGGTTCTACGGTCCAGGAGGGGGCCAGAGAAGTCGCGCCTAATTTTTTAGGGCAAAGGGTTTTACAGGGAGTGAAGGCATTTAATTGGGAACTGAGGAGACAAAGCATAAGGTGCTTGATTGGATATTGGAACACAGGACGTGGAGGAGGCAGACTACTACTAGTGGGCAGGTGGGATTCTTGGTTAGCGGGCAGCCTTGGGGAAAAATGACCTTGACAGGGCAAAGTGCTTATCGGGCAAGGGAGTGCTATTAGGCAAGAAAGTGTTACCGGGCAAGAAAGTGCCATTGCGCAGGAAAGTGCTACTGGGCAAGGTTTTTCGGGGCTTTTCGAAAATTTCTGGGCGGGGGTTTTTAGTGGCGGACTAAGTATCGGTGTGGAGTTTGCTTCAGGGGGGGTGTTGGGGAGGCTATGTGGAGGAGTTACATGTTGATCACGGAGTAACGACGTAATTCCCAGACGCTGGGAGGAATGGGTGTGTCCGAGCTCCCGGCAAGGCAACCTGCCTTACAAAGATGAAATAATGGAAAAAGGTATTCCATGGAAACAACCAGAATAAAGCAGAAATGGCTAGTATTCTTTCATGTTGAATTTACAGACGCTAGAGAGGATGTGGAGAAATAGGAACACTTTCACACCGTTGGTGGGAGTATAAATTAGTTCACCCATTGTGGAAGAGAGTTGGCTATTCCTCAAGGATCTAGAACCAGAAATACTGCATGACTCAACAATTCCATTATTGGGATATACCCAAAGGATTATAAACCATTCTACTATAAAGATACATGCACATGTATGCTCATTGTGGCACTGTTCAAAATAGAAAAGACTTGGAACCAACCCAAATGCCCACCAGTGATAGACTGGATAAAGAAAATGTGGCACATATACACCGTGGAATACTAGGCAGCCATAAAAAGAATGAGATCATATCCTTTGCAGGAACATGGATGAAGCTGGAAAGCGTCATTCTCAGCAAACTAACACAAGAACAGAAAACCAAACACTGCCTATTCTCACTCATGAGTGGAATTTGAACAATGAGAACACATGGACACAAGGAGGGGAACATCACACACCAGAGCCTGTCAGGGGTTGGGGGGTCAAGGGGAGGGATGGCATTAGGAGAAATACCTAATGTAGATGATGGGTTGATGAATGCAGCAAACCACCATGGCATGTGTATACGTATGTAACAAACCTACACATTCTGCACATGTCTCCCAGAACTTAAAGTACAGTTTAAAAAATGATTGATATTAGTTCTTTGTATATTTGTTAAAATTCATCAGTGAAGCCTTAAGGTATGGGCATTTCTTTATCAAGGAGTGTTTGGGTACTGATTCAATCTACTTAACATAGTTATATGTCTATTCAGATTTTCTATTTCTTTGTGATTCAGTCTCAATAGAAGCTGTGTTTTTAGGAATTTGTTAATTTCATCAAGCTTATCTAATTTGCTGGCATAAAGTTTTTGACAGTACTTTAATATTTCTTATTGCT
Organism: Alouatta palliata; assembly: GCA_004027835.1. Classification (NCBI taxonomy): domain Eukaryota; kingdom Metazoa; phylum Chordata; class Mammalia; order Primates; family Atelidae; genus Alouatta; species Alouatta palliata. Next base: position 36,999 of record PVKV010009395.1, on the reverse strand, counting down.
CTAGAAACGGTAGAAATATTCAGAATTTTATTTCTGATCTGAGTAATTTGAGTTGTCGCTCTATTTTTTAGTACATTTATGTAAGTTTGTCAATGTTGTTGATCTAATCAAATAACCAAATTTTGGTTTCATTGATTTTCTATATTATTTTTCTATTCTCTATTCTGTTTATCTCTCTTCTAGTCTTTTTTTTTTTTTTTTTTTTTCCAGATGCAGTCTCACTCTGTCGCCCAGGCTGGAGTGTAATGAGGCTATCTTGGCTCACTGCAAACTCCACCTGCCAGGTTCAAGCAATTCTCCTGTCTCAGCCTCCCGAGTAGCTGGGATTATAAGTGAACACCACCACGCCCGGCTAATTTTTTGTTTCTTTAGTAGAGACAGGGTTTCACCATGCTGGCCAGGCTGGTCTCAAGCCCCTTGACCTCGTGATCCACTCACCTTGGCCTCCCAAAGTGCTGGGATTACAGGCATGAGCCACCATGCCTGACTCTCTCATCTAGTCTTTATTGATTGCCTTCTGCTAGCTTTGAGTTTACTTTGTCCTTCATTTTTTTTTGTTCCTTAAATTGTAACTTAGGTTGTTGAGACTGAGGCTGAAAGTGCCAGTATGGTGTTGGGTGGAATCTGGAGCCTTTATCTCCAGGGGCTAGCCTGGAGGCGGAGTCCAAATCTACTAACCTGATGACTAGAGCTGTGGGATTCAGCCAGCTCTTGGAGGATGGGCAGAAGCGTGTGGCTTTGAGGGACAACCCAGTGCTGGAGGGCGGGAGGTCTGGAGCCTGGAGATACTGCGTTTGGCCTGGTGGTGGGGCAGCCTGGCCACAATGTCTGCCTTACTGTTCTGGAGTCCAGGCTACAGGATCCAGCCTGGTACCATGGCAGGTCTGAAGGCTCAATCCATGAATCCTGGCATGGAATCTGGGGGCCTGGGGGGCTACCTGGCATTGGGTTTTACTGGGATGGGTCCAATTTTGGAGGTCTGAGGCAAAGACCAGTACTCACCTCTCTGTCCCTCCCTCATGTGAAGGGTATCTCTCTCCATGTTATGCTGCTAGGTTTCCGAGAGGGGTGATATGAATTATGTAAAACTGTCCTTCCTACACTCTTTAATACATATTTTCTTAGTTCTCTGCTACAATCAGATGCTATAATCTCTCCCCTAGCTTCTTTAGTTTTTGTGAACTTGCTCAAATTTATGTTTCTATGGGGAAAGAAGAAGAGGGAGTACTTCCAAATACGATTCATGAAGTCAGATGTGAAAGTGGAAACGTTACTACTAATTTTACAGAAATAAAAAAGGATTATAAGATTGAGATGAACAATGGGGAAAAAGGTAGGTTGATGAATTGCTGCAAAACTACAATCAGATGGAAGGAATAAATTTGTGTTTGGCAGCACAGTAGAGTGACTATAATTAATAATAATTCACTATATATTTCAAAATAGCTACAAGAAAGGATTTGAAATGTTTCCCTATAATTAATAATAATTCACTATATATTTCAAAATAACTACAAGAAAGGATTTGAAATGTTTCCAACACAAAGAAATGATAAATGTTTGAGGTCATGGATGCATACAAGTACACAATATATGCATTTATCAAAATATCACATGTACCCCCTAAGTATGTACCATATGGATATGTTCATAGAGAATATATATTTATATGTTAATAAATATATTTATGGAAAATACTATGAACAAATATATGCCAACAAATTAGATAACTAACATGAAATTGAAACTCCTAATACACAAACTCTATCAAGCCTGAATTACGTAGAACAAAAGTCCTCAACTCCTGGACCACAGACCAGTGTTGGTCTGTGGCTTTTTAGGAACCCAGCTGCAAAGCAAGAGGTGAATTGCAGGCAAGCTAGCGTTACCGCGTGAGCTCCGCCTCCTGTCATCAGCAGCAGCAGTATTAGGTTCTCATAGGAGCACAAATCCTATTGTGAACTGCACCATACAAGGGACCTAGGTTGCGTGCTCCTTATGAGAATTTAATACCTGATGCTCTGAGGTGGTATAGTTTCATTCCAAAACCATTCCTCTACCTCATCATGGAAAAATTGTCTTCCACAAAACCGGTCTCTGGTGCCAAAATAGTTGGGAACCGTTGATTTAGAAATAGTAAACCTGAATAGACCCATAACAATAAGGTAGAAAAGAGAACACAGGGACACAGGGAGGGGAGCATCACACACTGGGGTCTGTTGAAGGGGGCAAGGGAGGGACAGCCGGGGGGTGGGGAGGTCGGGGAGGGATAACATGGGGAGAAATGCCAGATGTAGGTGATGGAGGGATGGAGGCAGCAAACGACATTGCCTGCGTGATCTGCACATGTACCCCAGAACCTAAAGTACAATAAAAAAAGAAAAAAAAAAAATCAAAAATCTCACAAACTAAAATGCTGAATCTGTTGTCTTCTCTAGTAAATTTTACCAATAATTTAAAGAAAAACTAACATCAATCCTACTCAAAGTTTTCCAAAAAATTAAAGAGAAATGAGCACTTCATAAGTCATTATATGAGATCATGTTACCCCAATACTAAAGACAATGTTTTAAGAAAAGAAACAAAAAAGGAAACATAAAAACACAGAACAATACCCCGTATGAACACTGAAGACTATCAAATCAAATGTAGCAGAAAAAGGCATCTCACAGACTAGGAGAAAATATTTTTCAAATGTTTATCTGATAGGGAGTTAATATGCAGAATATATAGATAAATCCTAAAACTAAACAACAGCAACAACAAACATCCTAATTAAAAAATGGCAAAAAGCTTTAATAGTTTTCAGATAAATATACACACATTTCCAATAAGCACATGAAAAGAAGCTTAACATCACTAATCATTAGAGAAATACAAATTAAAACTATGATGAGGTGCCACCAAATATTAATTAGGGTGACTACTATAAACAAATACACAAAAAACAGAAAATAGCAAGTGTTGGCAACTATGTGGAATAGCTGAAATACTTGGGCACTGTTAGTGGGTATGTAAAATTTTCCAGCTGCTATATGAAACAGAATGATGATTCTTCAGCAGATTCAGATACAAGTAAAAGGATCATATGACTCATCACTTCCATTTCTGGGTATATACCCAATAAAAATGAAAACAGGGTCTCTGAGAGGTATTTATACACCCAAGTTCCTAGCAGCATTATTCACAATAGCTAAAACATGGAAATGACTCAAATGTCCATTCATAGATGAATGGATAAGAAAAATGTGGTAGATATATACAATGGGATATTATTCAGCCTTTAAAAGTATTCACTAAATTGAGTGGACTGAACTTATGTGCAATAGCTTCTATTGGCACAGGAATAACTTTTCACTTATATCCTCTTGCTATATAATTATTTTTCCATAGTCCAGCTTGAGATTCAGAATGATGATTTTTCTTTTGTGGAACATTAATTAATTCTGGTATTCTTTTTAACAAAAATGTACTGTTAGTACATTTCTATTCATTTTTGTTTATTTAATTTATGGAAGTGATGATTTATGGAAGTGATCTGTTGAAATTTTTTTTCACTATTAAAGAAAACATTTCTAAAGCCTGAATTAGCTGTTGAAATTATCATTTAATTTACTCATTCCTGAGATGATGCTTTGAAAGATAAGCAGAATCAGGTATTCAACTCTTAAAAATATTATTAAGTTTTACAAGACATGGTAGATTCTAGTTTGCACACTTCAGTAGCAATCCATGACTAACTTGGAATATTAATTTATTCATTTTAGTGCATGCTTTCATCTGTAAACTGGCTCCCATTATAGAAAATAATTTTCTAAACTACTATATAAGTTTTCAGCTAAGAATAAAAATGATATATTGGGGGAAGTATTTTGAACATTTATTTATTTATAATTTTGGAACATTTTAGAATATATCAAAATGTGTGAGAGCAAATTCAAAGACGAAATTGCAGAAGACATTCAAATAAAGTCTAAATCATAGTTTGCAATTGTTCTCAGAGATTTAAAATGAATTTTTCCTCTTGTCTCCTCTTCTTATGTTATCTGAAACTTCCTTTCATTCCTTTGTAGCTAAACTTTGGGAAAATAAAAAAGAAATGAGTGTTGTCCTTGTTCTAATAAAGTATGCATGAAATTTTGAGTCACTCCTTATAATGGTGAACAATGATTTTCATTAGGGGACAATATGTTGTGACTGAGCAATACTATGGTAAGAATCTTTATCCTCATGTATGTTTTCATGCGTGTGTGTGTGTGTGTGTGTGTGTGTGGGATGGATATACTGTATCAAATATCCACTAATCAAAGTAGTCCACATTATTTTCTTCCTACCATGTCTAAGAGTAGTATCGTCACATAATTTCTGATGTATTTTTAGTGCATGATATATTTCCTTAGATAATCTGTGCTTCAGGATGTCTTTCAGTTTCTTTATTTTCTCATACTTTTGAAAGCCAAAGATTTGTAATATCCTCAATATTGTGCCTCTAGATCTCGCAAACAGATTAAGTCCTATGATATGTTTCCCTGTTCATGCCATAACTAGAAGAAAAGGCTTTGTACATAAATTATATGAGTAAAATAAAAGAATATACAGATTTAAAATTGAACATAAAACATAAATCACCAAATACATGAATATCCACAGCTGTTTCTTCTATTTGTTTACGCTGTCATTTTACTTTTAAGCTTGTAGCATGTGTCAATGGTCAGCTGAGACTCTAACATAGTCTCTTTTATAGAGAACTCATAGGCTGGGAGGGGACAGATTCAGAGCTGTGAGAGTGCAAAGACCTGCTTGCTGAATGGGCTGTTCAAGTTCAAGGAAGAGAGGAAGTAGATGAAAAGATTGGGCCGTTTCTAAAAATTATATCAAAATTTTAGGTAAGAATACTGTGATTATTTCTTGTTACATAATTTTCTTAGAGGATCTGAAAAAAAGAAAAAAGTACTTTTTTAATAGAGACATTGAATGCTAAATTTAGTCTAGTTGTTTTGGTTTAACTGCTCATTTCACATCTTATAATAGTGTCAAATACTTTATAGGCAATATTGAAAATATAATATTTAAAGCACATACTTTTGTTTCAATGACCTTTTCACACTTTAAAACTAAGACTCTAGAAATTGTAATTGATCTTGTTACTTTATGCCTGGCATAACTCAGGAACTAATGAGTAAAAATTAATAATGTTTACAAACTAGTCTCAATGTTTTAATATTTAACATTCAAATTAGAATAGATAAAATGTATAAAAGCAATGTCTTTTCTAATATTTATATTTACTCATTCTTCTCATAGCTCACATGTGCAAAACACACATATTTTACTCTGTCCAGTAACATTTCAGTTAAGAATGCTGAGATTAACCTTGTTTTGTTTTGTTTTTTTCAGACTTCCATTATGACTGCTTTTGCAATGCTTTCTTTTGTTTTGTTTTTTTTCGGACTTCCATTATGACTGTTTTTGTATGCTTTCTAAAGGGGGGGGAAAAAAAGAAGGTATCTGGTGTCTTCTGCCCAGAAATGGAGTGTTACATGCAACAGCAAGCTGAATTGAGGTTTCTGAACAAACGATTTGTGATTGGACTTGCTTCTCCTTTATGGACTCTACCTTGGTTTGAGTGCTCTGTTCAATTTGAATTTTTAAAAGCCTGAAAGTAATCACAAGGTGAATTTCAATAAATTGAATTTATGATAGGTGTGAAGGATAATTTGCTGACAGCTTTAAATTGTAAGCACTTCCTTCCATTGTAAATACAGCCAGATGGCCTTGTTTTCCTCTTAAGAGATTCAGCATCTTGAAACAAAGATTTGCTACCAAACACGCTCTCCAGCAAACATCTTCTTCCTGTCTCTAAGGCCCTCAGATAGGTGAGATAGAATTTTGACTATGTAAGCTATGTTGTAAAGCCTTGGTGATGGAGAGCAACTTATTCATTACATTTGTATCAGTAAAAGGATTAACATTCTTCTTAAAAAGAAAAAAATAAAAATATAAAAAGTAAAAACATCAGACTTGTTTTTAAACATATATGTCTATTTTGGAGCACAGAATCTAGCCCAATATTCATCTGATACTACACAAATCTAAGTAACATGCTAATAAAGTATAAGTTGTTCTCATTTTCAGGCTTCTTGAATATTTGTGTTTAGTGCCTCAAGAGATTCACTAGGTGTTTACGCATAAAAAGACAACCACATATTATCAAAGTTAAAAATATATAGAGAATTTCTCCTCTGCAGGGCTCCATGAGCTATGAATATTCACTTGTCAATATTTATAGAATTATAGAATGTTAATAGAAAATGCTATGCCAAAAACAACATATAAACTAACAAACAGGAAAACACACAAAGTCACTAGTGCCCTGATAAATGCCTTGACATATCATTGGATTAAAAAACATTTGAAGTGTGAAAAGGATGTGGAGCAAATTTCCTAAATCCTTTAGGAAAGGATGTGGAGCAAATTGGAATTGCTGGTGAGAGTATAAATTGTTAAAACCACTTTAGAAAATCACTTGACATTTTCTAGTAAAGATGAAGTTACATTTACAGCTAATCGACCACTAATCATATACCTTAGAGTAACTCTGTCGAATAGGAATATAATTCAGTCCTCATATGTGCATTTAAATTTACTAATAACTATAATTTAAATTTATTATAGTCTCATTTAAAAAATAGACGATACAAAGTTTAATAATCTATTTGATTTAACTCATAGCTAAAATATTATTTCAACATGAAATCATTATGAAAGCATTTAGGAGATATATTACATTCTTTTTTGTACTGTCTTCAAAATCCAGTGTGTACTTTATGCTTAGAACGCATGTCAATCGGAACAACAATATCCAAGTGTCTACTGCACTTGACATGCAGCGTTGGATAACTCATTTGTGTATCAGGAAGGATGCACAAGAATGTTCAGTGACATTGCTTTCAATAGTCTATATGAGACAAAGAATCAGTAAAACAGACTTCTTACCTGTAGCCCTGTAGAGAGAACAGGGAGGGGAGCATCTCACACTGGGGTCTGTTGGGGGGAAAAAAGGGGAGGGACAGCAGGGGGTGGGGAGTTGAGGAGGGATAGCATGGGGAGAAATACCAGATATAGGTGATGGGGAGGAAGGCAGCAAATCACACTGCCATGTGTGTTCCTATGTAACAATCTTGCATGTTCTTCACATGTACCCCCAAACCTAAAATGCAATAAAAAGTATATATATAAAAAAAAAAAAGAAAACTACTTACAATAGTATTAGAAGTGCTGAAAGCTCTCCCAAACAAATGAGTAATGATCCAACTCAGAGATAAGCAAGAGCAGTAAACAGCTACGTCTCTTGAGCATGTGGATTAAAAGAATAGGGTACTCTTTGCTATTGTGAACCAACCCAAATGTCCATCAATGATACACTGGACAGGGAAAATGTGGCACATATACACCATGGAATATTATGCAGCCATCAAAAACGATGAGTTTGTGTCCTTTGTAGGAACATGGATAAACCTGGAAGCCATCATTCTCAGCAAACTGACACAAGAACAGAAAATCAAACACTGCATGTTCTCACTCATAGGTGAGTGTTGAACAATGAGAACACATGGACACAGGGAGGGGAGCATCATCTCACACTGGGGTCTGTCAGGGGGAAAAAGGGGAGGGACAGCGGGGGGTGGGGAGTTGGGGAGAGATAGCATGGGGAGAAATGCCAGATATAGGTGATGGGGAGGAAGGCAGCAGATCACACTGCCATGTGTGTACCTATGCAACAATCTTGCATGTTCTTCACATGTACCCCAAAACCTAAAATGCAATAAAAAAAAAAATATATATATATATATATATATATATATATATATATATATATATATATGGAATAGGGTACTCTTTATAATGAAGTCCAAACTCCTTAGGATTACTTACAGAAGTTTTAATGATCTGACCCCCATATGTCTTTTCATTTTCAAGTCCAAAATATCCCTTATATCCTCCACATGTTCCAATCATATCAACATACAGGTAATTCCCAGAATATGTTCTTTTGAGCTTTTATTTCACACCTGTGTACCATTGCATATATATACAGTACAGTTGCTTGAAATCATCTCTACACACCTCCTGATCACATTCTGCTTTCTCGTACCTCAGGCAGATATAAACTTCTTCCATAAGAAAACTTCCTATCTTCTTCTCATCTCCCACTTGCCATGTTGGATTACCCACACTTCTATACAACCATAGCACCCCTAAGCATACTCTAATTTAAACACTTCTTATGTCTTTTTGTTACATTGTTCTTAATTGTAAGCTTTTCCTCCACTGTTAACATGTTTGAGAGTAGCTATTTTTGTCATTTCTGTATCACTACTTACCGGCACACAGTAGGTACTTAAAAATTAAAAATTGAGATGTTAAAAAAAAAACTTGTAAAACAAACAAACTTTTGAATTAAAATGATTTGAATTACATAGGCTTTCCAAAATCATATTAATTTCCAAAATTATATTACTGGAACTGTCTGTAATGCCAGATTAGCCAAAGCAGAGACAAAGTGTAGTGAAAACTACATCTAATCAATTAACCCTCCCTACTAATTTAGAAAAATATGAATTCTTCAATTTTATATTGGTTTATTTATTTATTTATTCAATTTTGAGACAGAGATTTCCTCTTGTTGCCCAGGCGGGAGTGCAATGGTGCAATCTCAGCTCACTGCAACCTCTGCCTCTTGGGTTCAAGCGATTCTTCTGCTTAAGCCTCCCCAGTAGCTGGGATTACAGGAGTGGGCCACCACGCCTGTCTGATTTTGTGTTTTTAGTAAAGATGGGGTTTTTCCATGTTGGTCAGGCTGGTCTTGAACTCCCGATCTCAGGTGATCCGCCCCCCCCCCCACCTCCAAAAGTGCTGATATTGCAGGTGTGAGCTACAAGCTTGGCCAATTTTATATTTATAACTGCATAATTTATCATGGTTTGTGAACTAGAAATAATGTATAAAAAAGGGAAAATATAAAGTTTTTTTTGCACAGCAGAGAAATAATAAAGAATATTAAAATGTTCTTACAGCTTTGACAACTATTCAGAAAAAAAGATAAGAAAAATTTTCTTTTCTTAAATAGTAAGAAGTTACATTTGTTGTTGAAATGTTCTTTTAACTTTGTATTTATTGTGTTATGTAAAAATAACTTCTACTAGGGGCTATTTGTCTCTTTTATTGGATTCAGGGGCGGGGGTGGAACTTTTCCATAACTAACTTGGCAAGGTAGTGTGACTAATGTGGAACTTTGAAATCAAACCTGAAAACTGATTATTTCTCTTCCTGAATTCAGTCTAAAAGAGATGCCAAATATTGATAAAATGGGCAAAAGACTGAAAGAAAATATGGAGAAGTAAATTATGTCTATTTTAGTGTCATAATGCAATTAGGGACCTTTGAAGCCGTTTTCTTTGCTTCTATATTTAGAACAAGAGAAAACAGGTATTAATTCTTATCAGAAATACGTTACAAACATCAACAAAGCTAATAAGTATATTTTCTTTGGCTAGGATTATTGATGTTTGATTTTTTTGAATGAAAACCAGGGTTATTTTTCTGATATATATCTACTTTTGAACACTGAGAAAGAGAAGCCATTTGGAAACAATGTCTTTGTAATATATGTGGTATGTGCGCCTGTGCGTGTGTGTGTGGGTGTGCCTGCTGTGGAAGTTTCATATAGCTGGATGAGTTCAATTTTAATATACCTTAAAATTCTGATTTGGGACCACAGAGGATAATATGCATTAACATAGCAAAGGCAGACACAGAACCTCAGCTATTATCTAAATTTCCATGAAAATATTTACTTTGACTTGATAGCTCCCTTTCAAGAAGGCAGGTTTAAAATATTTGTTTTCTTTCAGCTGTTTGGATAAAATCTATTGGATGGTTTTTAACAGTGTTATTTACTTTGCTTTACAGAAACTTATTTTGTCTAGTATAGCGATGTTTTAAGTACATATAATGTCTAACAAAAATGAAGACTGTTAAAGAGTATATGTGATTTTAAGGGGAAATACATCTGACCAATACCAAGTATCTAGAAATAGCCCCCTCTAAATAAGATGTGTTGAAGTATTTTTATTTTTGACATTCTCTCTCTCTTTTAAAATTCTCCCCTTTTGGTGCTAATTGTTAAGCACTTTCGCTTTTCCTGAAGTTATTCTGAGTATGTCATATCTTGCCCTCTTTTTGGCTGGATAAAATCCTTCACCACTCTTCTAGCAAGAATTTCTGCAGGAGACTTCCAGCACCACATGGCCCAGGAGGTAGCTGGAGACGTAGTCAGTAGGGATACCATGAAAATCTGTTATCTCTGTGGTTTTTTTGTGTGTATAATGTAATTGTTCTGCATTTCAAATTTTGTTAATTTGATTTGTGTAGCTGAAATTCCTATATCCATACATCTTTAGTATTTTAAATCATTAAAATAAATTTGATGTGATTATATATAAGTTTTACTTAGTTTTCTAGGTGACTAAATTTAAGATATTGTTTTAGAAAGTATTTGGAAAAATATGTAATTCCCAAATTTTTATGTTAATTATGTAGAATATGTATTTAGATGGTCAAGTTTATGTCTCTTAAAATTTTTATACTGCTAATTTAACCTCAAAATTCTGTAAATTGCATGAAAGATGAGAAATATATGCCATCTGATATAAATTTTTTTTGTGTGGGATAATTTTTAAGAAATGGTGCAAAGAGTTCAATTTATAGCAAAGTTCTATTTTGAGAAGAAAATTCAAAATGGAAAATATAATGCCACAAATTATTTTTTAATAACTGGTCATTTATTTAAAATAATTTGTAAATTAACCCAGCCCTAAGTTTTTCTAACATGTACTATTGTTGCTGGAAAAACAGAATTTTATATATATATATATATACACATATATATATATAAACACATATATATATATATAGTTATGTATATATACATATATGTAATTACAAGCAATGCTATATTATACAGGAATTCTATAAGGAATTCTTATATATACATATATATAATTACAAGGAATTCTAAATATATATATAGATTATATATATATTTACAAAGAATCCTAAGTATATATATACACACATACACACACACACACACACATATATATATACATTTATATATATATCTAAATGTTTTATTTGAGACTGCTCCAGTTCCTGAAAATAAGTCTCTAGTGAATGAACTTGATTATGAGACGTCAAATACTACTATTAACTATCATTATGTAAGATAAAATAGGCATTTGACAATGACGTACAACTAAGAACGCTATGCATATGATACAATTAGTGATATTAACTGTTCCTAAAAAGTGAGAAAAATCTTACAAAATTAATTAGAAAAATAATTGAAAATGTAAATTTAAGAAATGTTTCATCTTATTAGCATAAGACATTTCAATAAATTTAACTAAAATATAATTTGTTCTTATAGGATTTAGCACATAACTAAAATGCTCATATTTTCCCCCATAATGTCTGTCATATTTTACTTTTAATTAAAGGTGAGAAACAGACAAGATACCTTGGAAGATTTTGTTGTTCTTGTTTGCTCCATCAGATTTCTTTTTCAATTATGTTGGTAAAGATGGGCCAGTGGCAAAAATAAATAAATAATAAGTCACAGAAAATTATTTTCTCCTTTGTAAGAGAGCTGTCAACAGGAGGAAAATCTCGCTTGCATTTCATAGGAATGCAGTACTGCAGTTCTAAGGATTTTTCTTCATTTCTACTTTAGAAAACTAGTTGTAACATCTTCTAGTGGATTTTTGAAAGTATTTTTGGTTTGAGGCATCAGGGTGTTATTAACTCCCATAAGAAAAAAAAGCTGTGTGATATTGATTTGGCTACCAAAGGAATTAGTTCCATAGTCATACACATCATTTTTAGAAACAAAATTATTGCATTTGGCTTCCAGATAAGAAGATAGCTCAGTGAAAATGTTGCCAACACCAGAACCAGCTGAATTTAATGTAATTCATATTTTTCACTTGTCTATTAAGTCAGGTTGATGTTTTATTTATTTATTTACTTTTACTTATTTATTCCTTTTTTTTTTTTTTGGAGACAGTCTTACTCTGTCGCCCAGGCTGGAGTGCAGTGGTGCTATCTCGGCTCACTGCCAGCTCTGCCTCCTGGGTTTAAGTGACTCTCCTGCCTCCGACTTCTGAGTAACTGGAATTACAGGTGTGTGCCACCACACCTGGCTTTTTATGTCTTATTTTTCTACTTTTTAAATTTTCAGTAAACATGGGTTTTCACCATGTTGGACAGGCTGGTCTTGAACTCCTGACCTCAAGTGATCCACTTGCCTTGGCCTTCCAAAGTGCTGGGATTACAGGTGTGAACCACTGCAGCTGGCAGAAATTAATATTTTTATAATGTATGGAATTAAAAGGTCTAAGTTCTCTTGTAGTGTTCACATTGACTCTATAATAAGTGAAAATGCTTAGTACCATTGGTAGATAATTAGTACATATTGTGATTTACCAAGTTTTGGGGAATGTGAATGAACTTTGTTTTATTCTCATAAGAAAAGGTGTTTAAGGCAAGATAATATTTTAAATATAATCCATACTAATACATTTGTAATATTATGTTTCTCTTAGTCCACAATTCTATCAGATACATATATTGCTTTACTTTTATATTCAGATAAAAGATGGAAAAGAAAAGTGCTTTTATTACTTTCTAAAAGCTTCTTAGTAAAATTTTAATTACTCCTTAGATAGATTTTAACATATTTATGTAGTAGAAGTCCAATTATAATGTCTAAAAGTCTATGAGTTTAGAAAATATTTTAAAAATTCTGGTACCTAAAAAAAGAGTTTAGAAAATTATGCTGAGAATCTTACTAAATATGATGAAAAGAAAGGAAAAAATTTTGATATTTCTGTGGGTCAAAGAGCAAATCATTTCAGCTTAACATTATTTTTATTACTGTTTCATTTTACTATTAAAAATAAATTGATATGCATTTCAAACACTGTTTTGCTACGTGAAAACATTTAAGCAATTACTGTGATAGTTTTAAGGCATAAAATCAGGTGAATGAAATCAAATATAAAATGCAGCTAAAGATAAAATGCAGCTGTGTGCTTCTTGAAAACAATCTAACTCATCGGGTAGCCAAGGACAAACAGATTTATTGGCAAGATGGAAAGAAGGGGAAAAACAATAGCTGAGCGAATATAAAAATATCAGATAAGCTGTGGGATTATATATTGCATCATATAAACCTTCTGGACTATGTCTCTAGGCAAAATATATCTTTGTTGTCAGTTTTGCTGGTACCAAGTTGCAGAATGTGGAAAGTTATTCCAAAATTTAAAATCAAAGGAATCATTACACGATAGAAAGTAAACATGCTTCCCAGCAGAAGTAGGTGAATTTTAAAAGCACATTTTACCATTATTTTATTTAAATAAGGTTCTTGATCACTTGATCTGACCCTGCATGGTGCATAGCAACTGCAGTTGCACAATATATTTGAATGTGGATTATTATAATTTACTAAGAGGTGCTGCAGGGAATTAGAAAACTTGGAAGGCCAGCACTGTACTTCATAACAGACATCTCTGCCAGATTATTAACCTTGCTGTTTGTTTAGCATTCGCTGAATGCTTCATTACTGATTCAGTCAATTATCCAGTGGTAATGACCGCTGCAGAAGGTAGAATTGCTTAATTAAAATTATTTAGACCAAGGAGGAACTTTGATTGGGCCATGCATATTAGAAAGGCTTGATTAATCTCGATGAGATACACAACTCATTTAAAGCTTTACTTTATTATCTGAAAATGCCAAATTTATTCTTTTCTCAATCAAAAATAAAATATAATATTTTTCCTTTGCCAATTACATTAAAAAATTAGACAGCAGCAAGGGAGTAGATGAAAATCAGCCTTCTCAGTTAGAATTTTGCTGTAAAAGGTTTGAAGAATGAAAGCAGAATCATACTTATTTCCTAAGATTCAATTGATGTAAATTAGGAAATCATTATTGCCTGAAGGAATGGTGTGCCTGGGCAGACCAACTTGGCACTTTACGAGCATACCAGTTACAAGATGTAAATACATTTAATCTTCAATTTTCTTTATAGCCACAGGTTAATTCTCTAGTCCTTTCTTCATGTGCATTTAAATATGATCATCTAATTTTAGAATTGGCCAGTTGACATTCTTTATGTATAAATCAGAATGCAATGATATTCTTTGTACATGAGTCAGAATGTTGGATAGAACAAATCTACTCCATTTTAGCACTAATATCAACTCTACCATGTCTAGTTGTCTTGACATGTCTAACTCTTGAGTAAGAGCTATTTATTAAATGAAGATATACTTCATTGTTTTACCTCATGTCTAGCTGTAAGATCAAAGAATAGTATTTCTTCTTCTTGACTTCACAGGATAAATTTTGAAAAGCAACAGTCAAGTAAGAACTGATTGTGTTTTCAGTTTGTTTTTCTTTTCTTTGGTCAAGGAAGGGATTGTTATTTATTATCTTTATATATGGTGCTTCACTTTAAAGTTCTCCAAAACTTCAAGAACTTGCTGATAACTTCATATATTTCCCAATAATTACAAATTTATCAACAAAAAGTGTTCCCAGTTGTATATATTAGGCCATAGATATATTAGGTATTCTGAACCTAAATATAGTTTAGGAAACTACTACTCAAAGGCAATGAAAGAACATCTCAGAAATTACTAGATGTTATGCAGATTGCTCTGTACCACTTCCCTCCCTGTGAAGCCCAAAAGTTCAACTGGCATTTCAATTAGTACTATGGAAATATTTACAACATTAAATAATTATATCACTTCAGAAATAAATAAAACATAAAGTGAGCTAACCCTTCAACAAGGAATTTACATTGTTATTATCACAGACTCTAGGTATTCATACTTAATAAATTATTCTTACTTGGAAATATGCACAATAAAAATTCAAGAAAACATAGTGAGAGAAAAACACCATAGAAAGTTCCACTTGTAGAGATAATCATAGGTAGAATTTTCTGTCCTGCATAACCCATAATGTTATAGCACTCTTACATGCTATAACAACAACAACAAACAAACAAAAAACATAAATTTAGATCAAATCTGATGAAGAGCACATTCATCAACATTTGATACAACCACATATTAGCTTTTATTTTAAAATTGCATATGATAATTATATTTTCTAACAATGCAATAATGTAGATAAAAAAATTAACAAGAGGACTAAAATATTTTACGAATACTTTTTAAGTGTCCATAAATACAAATAAATAAATTAGTTCAAAGTTACTCTTAGAATATATTAAGTAATTCCATGGAAGAATTAATGGAATTTACAAAATATTTAGCGTTCAATAATAATATAATACACACCAAAATTTGTGGGCTTGAGCGGAATGTGTAAATAAATTTTCTGCCCTTTATGTCTGTAAAGTAACAAAGGACTAATATTAATGGCTGGACATCAAAGCATAGAGATTAGAGAGACAACTGAGAAAATTAACAGAAACCGCACAGTATAGGAAATATAATTAGGATAATGTGGGAATTCCTACAATAGAAAAAATGCTTACAAAATATATTAAAATCACCAATAAGTATAACTTCTAGAACACCTGATTAATAAAATCAGACAGAAGAAATAAGAAAAGCAAGAGTAAAAGTCAAACTGTAAATGAACATAGATTTTATATATAATGAAATATACAATATAAAAATATTATATTAAAGGGGCAATTTCAGAGAATTTACCTGAAATGACTTTAAATCATATGTACAATAAATTGTAAATGGAAATAAGTAAATTTGAGTGAAAAACCAAAATTCTTTTCACAAATGACTTGTTTGTACATACAGAAAATGAGCAATATAAAATAGGTTTTATTCAACTACATTTGATTTTCAAAAGTTAAAATGGCAAATTAATGACTGAACTTAATTGAGAAAATCTATACATCAAAATAGTAAAAAGTAAAAATTCCCTGTGGCTTAAAATAATTTTGTTTCCATATACTATTTACACATGATACACTTAGAAAAAAATCATTTTTTCAGTGTTAAGCAGCAAAAACTGTCAGCTGCCAATAAGCAAAAATTAGAGAATGTTGCATATAACCTTTCATAAGAAAGTTATGACTTTCTTTAATGATATACACAAAAAAACAGAAATAAAAATATATCCTATACTTGTGAAAATTAAATATTTTAAGTATGCATATACATCTCAATTTAATCTTTAACTTTAGTTTAACCCAATAAAGTTAATTGGGTCTCCTCAAATATATTAACAAGCTGATCATAAAATATCTGTGGAACAGATAAGAAAAAAGTTAAGATTCTTCCTCTACTAGTAACAAGTCATATACACCTATTTTATAATAATGTGGAATATACACAATAATAAATTGCATAATGGAACAAAATAGAGATTCCAGAAATAAGCCCAACTACATGTAAAATTCTGGTTTTGAGCTAAGTTACATCTTAAATTATCAGAGAAAAATACTCATTTAAGAATTTTGAGGCTATTGTATTCACATGTTAAAAAGTAATATTGAGTTCCTACTTAATGCCATACACAAAATTGATTTCAGGTGAATTAAATATATATGCTAAAAGAAAAGCCTTAAAATGTTTGGGAGAAAATAAAATAGTTTCAAGTACAGAGAAATTGATAGAGGCAGGAGCCAGAAACATTCTAGGCAGAAGGTGGCAGGTCCCTGGTGAAACCCCACCTTCAAGCAGAAAAGCCTGAAACTGCTGTCCAAAGGGAGAACTTCTATCCGGGTTTGCTCACTCTCTTCCAATTGGTTCCTTTTGGATAACGTCTTTTCTTCATTGGAATGTTGCCTTTTCCAAAACTACCTTCAGCCCTGCCTGCCTCGCATCCTGTGCCTATCAGGACTCTGGACTCAGTCAGTAGAGAGACAGAGAGAAGTTTTGACAGGGGAGAGGTGACTTGAATTTAGAGGGACAGCTGGACTTTGGAGGAGAGACAGCTTAACTTCCGAGAGACAACTTGACTTTAAGGAAGAGCCAGCTGGAGATTGCTGAACTACCAGGAAATATGGCCTCCCTGTCCAGTCCCCTCTCCAGCACCCCTCTCCACTGAGTGTCATTTCCATCACTTAAAATTCTCCGCCTTCAAGTGTCCAGGCGACCTCATACTTCTTGGACACTGGACAAGAGCTCGGGACTCACTGAGTCTGGATATCCAAAAACGGTAGTCACACTGCCTCTTTGCCCTTGCTGGCAGAGGGCAGCCACCCCACCTGAGGAGACGGGGGCCCTCTAAGCTGATAACACCGCTGCCCAAGGATCTGAGAGCAAAGAGACTTGTAACATACCCTCTGGGGCTTCAGAGATCTCAGGCACCCCAAACTGGGCGCCACCGCGGGGCCCGCACAGAGATTGCTTCTGCCAGAGCCCAAAGCGTTGGGCTGGATCCCACACTTGCTCCCTCACATGCTCCCTCCTGAAAGGGTTTGAGCCCAGCAGGTTGTGTAAATGGGGCGCCCTTGTGGCAAGTCTGACAAAGGAGTCAAGAAAAATCCTGCATCAAAATTAATGTATGCAATTTAAGATGGAAAGATACAGTGACAGTAAAATAGAAATCCTCCATGTAATAAAAAGACATCATAAAATGTGATAAAATAAGGCATACACCGGAGAAAATGTTTGAACCTTATAACTGACAAAATTATTACTATCCAGAACGTATGAAGATCACCTGGAAACTCAGTATTAAAAGATGAACAATAAAAAAGGAAAAAAAAAAAGAGAGAAAGAAAGCATGCCTGAAGGTCATGAACCAATGGGCAATAAACGCTTGAAAAATGCCTGATTTTCCGGAGCAATGAAACTTAAAACATTCATGCAACACCGTTTCCAAGTCACCCATTGACCAAACATTAAAGTCCGCTAACACTAAGTTGGCGATTTGGTTGGGAAAGAAAATTTCCATATACTTCCCTAACAGAGTTGTGTAACCATTTTGGGAATCCTTCAGTAGTATCAGTCAGCTCTGAAGATAAATTTTAGGTCAGAAGTTTCCACCTATAGACATATGCCCTAGGGATATGTCTATGCACGTCTGCAGATATGTGTGATTAAGTTTACTGAAACATTGTTTACAAAAGGAAAAGAAATGACAAAAATCTGAACTGTGTCCCTCAGCAAATGGATTTCTCTAGAGCAGTTAGAAAGATCTATCAGCATGGATTTATGTCATGAATATAATGTGATTTTTAAAGAAAGCTACATACATTTGGCATGATTCCATTTAAACAAGGTATTAACGTGAAAATGCTTATACATTGATTATTCGTGTAAACTGTAACTTGCAAAATATAACAATATGCATGATAATGATAAATATCTAATGCAAACAAGTGATTATGTCTCCACAAGATTAACAAATGGATTAGGAATGAATATACTCACAAAATTTATTCAATTGTTAACATTTTACTTTTTGAAAGAGTCTAAGGTAACCATTAGAAGTGAAAATACTTGACTTAGCTTATCGTTTATGTAATCATTATATTGTTTTCTATTCTTTTACTATTCTTTTCATTATTTTGTTAATAAAATGTTTTAAGTGACATTTCACACTTTCTTATATGCAGTTATCTTGATCTTTAACAAAAAATGCTCTTTCTCATTTCTTCATCCACTGAATCACTCTGAATAAAAGTGCTAGCAAAAGAATGCTCCCTCTAAACAAACAAACAAAAAGTACACACACCCACATAAATCTCATCATTTATAAGCCAAGATACTTGTGCTGGGGTTTAAAGTTTGATCTATTGGAATTACTTGCATAGACAACCAAGACAATATTGATAATGATAAATACAATTGTATGTGAATGAGATGAATGAAAAGCACTACTCACCAAGGACGAAACTTTTTGGTCAGCACTATTCCTCAGCATTAAGAATTTAGTAGTTGAGATGGATCCAAGAGGGCCAATTAGGAGCAGCTCAGGATTGCACCTCCCAGCAAAAGTATGGAGGGTGAGTGGACGCCGCATTTCCAGGCAGATTTTTATTGCCCACAGACCAGGAGAGTCCCAGGCGGAGGAGCCCCATGGGTCGCCAGGGTGGCTGTTTCGGCGGGCCCAGCTGTTTTGGCCGGCGCCCCAGCGCGGCGGTTCTCTGTACAAAATACACAAGTCCGGGCACCGTTTTAGCTGGTGATTGGAGCTCTGGGAACACAGAGTCGCCCATTCAACTGAAAGAAAAGGGGACTGAAACAGGGAGCCAGGCCAGGTGATTCCTGGCCAAAAAAGCGCCAGGAATCTCAGCGTGGCTGTTTCAGCCAGCGCAGTGGGTTGCCGCATGGGAGATCACAAAGATCCCAGAGTCTTTTCAACAGGTGACTGGAACACCTGGGAGACAGTTGACCTTTCACCTGAAAAAAAAAAAAAAAAAGGCTCTGAGGCAGGGAGCCAGGTGATCAGGCTCAGCTGGTCCCACTACCACAAATAAACAGCAATCTGAAACGCTCTGGATTGAGAGTTTCACAGCAAGCACAGCTGAACCCGGGAGGGTCTAGCTCTGTGGGGGAGGGGCGTCCGCCATTACCGAGGCAGTCCACCACTTCGGAGATAATTTGCCATTGCGAGGCAGCCCGCCATTACAGAGAGAGTCCGCCATTACACAGGTGGGCCGCCATTGCCCAGGCAGTTCTAACTATACCCATATACACAGGACTGCAGGGAAGTTCACAAGGCAGCTGGGCGGAGCCCACAGCAGCTCAGCAAAGGCTCTGCAGGCAGACAGTGACTAGGCTGCCTCCTCGCTGGGCAGGGCAGCCCTGAAAAAAGGCAACAATACAATGGAAACCCATAAATAAAGCCCTAACTCCCTGGGACAGAGCACCTAAGAAAATAAAAAACGGGGTTTATGAGTTCTGCTGCAACAGAATTAAACGTACATGCCCAGCAGCTCTGAATGAACAACGGAGCTCACAGCTCAGCACTTGAGCTCCTGTAAAAAACAGACTGTCTCCTCAAGCAGCTCCCTGACCCCTGTATATACAAAGAGTCACCTCATAAAGGAGAGCTCAGACTGACATCTGGTGGGTATCCTTCTGGGACAAAGATAGCAGAAGAAGAAACTGGCAGCAACCCTTACTGGTTTGCAGCTGCTGCAGGTGATTCAGGTAAGCAGGGCCTGCAGTGGACCTCAGCAGTCCTACAGCAGAGGGGCCTGACTAGTAGAAGGAAAACTAAGAAACAGAAAGAAATAACTTAATCATCAACAAACTGGACATCCACTCAGAGACCCAATCTGAAAGTCAACAACTACAAAGATGACATGTGGATAAATCCACAAAGATGGGAAGAAACCAGCACAAAAAGGATGAAAACACCCGAAACCAAAACTACTATCCTCCTACAAGGGATCACAACTCCTCACCAGCAAGGGAACAAGGCTGGATGGAGAATAAATGTGATGAATTCACAGAATCAGGCTTCAGAAGGTGAGTAATAAGAAACTTCTGTGAGCTAAAAGAACATGTTCTAACCCAATGCAAAGAAACTAAGAACATTGAAAAAAGATTTGACGAAATGCTAACGAGAATAACAACTTAGAGAGGGATATAAGTGAATTGATGGACCTGAAAAACACAACCACACGAGAACTTCACGAAGCACACACAAGTTTCAACAGCCGAATTGACCAAGCAGAAAAAAGGATATCAGCGGTCGAATATCAACTCAATGAAATAAAATGAGAAGGCAAGAGTAGAGTAAAAAGAGTAAAAAGGAATGAACAAAGTCTCCAAGAAATATGGGACTATGTGAAAAGACCTAATCTACATTTAATAGGTGTAACTGAATGTGACGGAGAGAATGAATCCAAGCTGGAAAATACTCTTCAAGATATTATCCAGGAAAAATATTCAAGTCCAGGAAATACAGAGAACACCACAAAGATATTCCTCAAGAAGAGCAACCCCAAGGCACATAATCATCAGATTCATCATGGTTGAAATGAAGGAAAAAATGCTGAAGGCAGCCAGAGAGAAAGGTCGGGTTACCCACAAAGGGAAGCCCATCAGACTCACAGCAGATCTCTCAGCAGAAACCCTACAAGCCAGAAGAGAGTGGGGGCCAATATTCAACATCCTTAAAGAAAAGAACTTGCAACCCAGAATTTCATATCCAGCCAAATTAAGCTTCATAAGTGAAGGAAAAATAAAATCCTTTGTGAACAAGCAAGTACTCAGAGATTTCATCACCACCAGGCCTGCTTTACAAGAGCTCCTGAAAGAGGCACTAAACATAGAAAGGAACAACCAGTACCAGCCACTCCAAAAACATACGAAATGGTAAAGAGCATCAACACATTAAAGAAACTGCATCAACTAACGGGCAAAACAGCCAGCTAGCATCAAAATGGCAGGATCAAATTCACACATAACAATATTAACCCTACATGTAAATGGGCTAAATGCCCCAATCAAAAGACACAGACTGGCAAATTGGAAAAAAAGCCAAAACCCATCAGTGTGCTGTATCCAGGAAACCATCTCACATGCAAGGATACACAAAGGCCCAAAGTAAAGGGTTGGAGGAAGATTTACCAAGCAAATGGAAAGCAAAAAAAAAAAAAAAAAAAAAAAAAAAAAAAAAAA
>PVKV010009395.1:0-15186 GCA_004027835.1 Alouatta palliata | reverse complement strand
AAAGCAAGTTCTTAATGACTTACAAAGAGACTTAGACTCCCACAAAATAATAGTGGGAGACTTTAACACCCCATTGTCAGTATTAGACAATTCAACAAGACAGAAAATTAACAAGGATATCCAGGACTTGAACTCAGACCTGGACCAAGCAAACCTAAAAGAGATTTACAGAACTCTCCACCCCAAATCCAAAGAATATGCATTCTGCTCAGCACCACATCACACCTACTCTAAAACTGACCTCATAATTGGTAGTAAATCACTCTTCAGCAAATACAAAAGAATGAAAATCATAATACTCTCTCAGACCACAGTGCAATCAAGTTAGAACTCAGAATTGAGAAACTAACTCAGAACCGCACAGCTTCATGGAAACTGAACAACTGGCTCTCGAATGTTGACTGGATAAACAGTGAAATGAAGGGAGAAATAAAGATGTTCTTCGAAACCAATGAGAACGAAGACACAACATACCAGAATCTCTGGGACACATTTAAAGCAGTGTCTAGAGGAAAATATATAGCAATAAATGCCCACATGAGAAGCAAGGAAAGATGAAAAATTGACACCCTATCATGAAAATTGAAAGAGCTAGAGAAGCAAGACCAAAAAAAAGTCAAAACCTAGCAGAAGACAAGAAATAACTAAGATCAGAGCAGAAATGAAGGAGAGACACAAAAAACCCTTCAAAAAATCAATAAATCCAGCAGCTGATTGTTTGAAGAGAGCAACGAAATAGACCACTAGCCAGATAAATAAAAAAGAAAAAAGAGAATAATCAAATAGATGCATTAAAAAATGATAAAGGGGATATCACCACAGATTCCACAGAAATACAAACCATCATCAGAAATGATTACAAACATTTCTATGCACAAAAACTAGTAAACCTGGAAGAAATGGATACATTTCTGGACACTTGCATCCTCCCCAGCCTAAACCAGGAAGAAGCCGAAACCCTGAATAAACCAATAACAAGGTCTGAAGTTGAGGCAGCAATTAAGAGCCTATCACCCATAAAAAGCCCAGGTCCAGATGGATTCACAGCCGAATTCTACCAGACATACAAAGAGCAGCTGGTACCACTCCTTATGAAACTATTCCAAACATTCCAAAAAGAGGGAATCCTTCCCAAATCATTTTATAAGACCAGCATTGTCCTGATAAGAAAACCTGGCAGAGACTCAGCAAGAAAAGCAAACTTCAGGCCAATATCCATGATGAACATAGATGCAAAAATCTTCAATAAAATACTGGCAAACCGATTGCAACAGCACATCAAAAAGCTTATCCACCATGATCAAGTAGGCTTCATCCCGGGGAAGCAAGGCTGGTTCAACATACGCAAATCTATAAATGTAATTGACCACATAAATAGAACCAAAGACAAAAACCACATGACTATCTCAATTGATGCAGAGAAGGCCTTTGACAAAATTCAACAGCCCTTTATGCTAAAAACCCTCAATAAACTAGGTATTGACGGAATGTATCTCAAAATAATAAAAGCTATTTACGACAAACCAACAGCCAATATCATAGTGAATGGGCAAATACTGGAAGCATTCCCTTTGAAATTTGGCACTAGACAAGGATGCCCTCTCTCACCACTCCTATTCAATATAGTATTGGAAGTTCTAGCCAGAGCAATCAGGCAAGAAAAAGAAATAAAGGGTATTCAAATAGGAAAGGAGGAAGTCAAATTGGTCTCTATTTGCAGACGATATGATTGTATATCTAGAAGACCCCATCGTCTCAGGCCCAAATCTCCTGAAACTGATAAGCAACTTCAACAAAGTCTCAGGATACAAAATCAATGTGCAAAAATAATGAGTATTCCTATAAGCCAATAACAGACTTAAAGAGAGCCACATCAATAATGAACTGCCATTCACAATTGCTACAAAGAGAATAAAATACCTAGGAATACAACTAACAAATGATGTAAAAGACCTCTTCAAGGAGAACTACAAACCACTGCTCAACGAAATAAGAGAGGACACAAACAGATGGAGAAACATTCCATGTTCATGGTTAGGAAGAATCAATATTGTGAAAATGGCCATACTGCCCAAAGTAATTTACAGATTCAATGCTATCCCCATCAAGTTACCAATGACCTTCTTCACAGAACTGGAAAAAACCACCTTAAACTTTATATGGAACCAAAAGAGAGCCTGCATAGCCAAGTCAATTCTAAGCAAAAAACAAAGCGGGAGGCATCACACTACTGGACTTCAAACTATATTACAAGGCTACAGTAATCAAAACAGCATGATACTGGTACCAAAACAGAGATATAGACCAATGGAACAGAATAGAAGCCTCCAAGGTAACAGAACACATTTACTACGATCCGATCTTTGATAAACCTGACAAAAACAAGCAACGGGGAAAGGATTCCCTGTTTAATAAATGGTGTTGGGAAAACTGGCTAGTCATGTGCAGAAAGCAGATACTGGACCCGTTCCTGATACCTTACACTAAAATTAACTCCAGATGGATTAAAGACTTAAACATAAGACCTAACACCATAAAAACCCTAGAAGAAAATCTAGGCAAAACCATTCAGGACCTAGGCATAGGCAAGGACTTCATGACCAAAACACCAAAAACATTGGCAACAAAAGCCAGGATAGGCAAATGGGATCTAATTAAACTCCAGAGCTTCTGCACAGCAAAAGAAACAGTCATTAGAGTGAATCAACGACCAACAGAATGAGAAAAAATTTTTGCAATCTACCCATCTGATAAAGGGCTGATATCCAGAATCTACAATGAACTAAAACAGATTTACAAGAAAAAAACAAACAAGCCCATTCAAAAGTGGGCAAAGGACAAGAACAGACACTTTACAAAAGAAGACATACATGAGGCCAGCAAACATGAAAAAATGCTCATCATCACTGGTCATTAGAGAAATGCAAATCAAAACTACATTGAGATACCAGCTCACACCAGTTAGAATGGCGATCATTAAAAAATCTGGAGACAACAGATGCTGGAGAGGATGTGGAGAAATAGAAACACTTTTACACAGTTGGTGGGAGTGTAAATTAGTTCAACCATTGTGGAAGACAGTGTGGCGATTCCTCAAGGACCTAGAAATGGAAATTCAACTTGACCCAGCAATCCCATTACTGGGTATATATCCAGAGGATTATAAATCGTTCTACTATAAGGACACATGCACACAAATGTTCACTGCAGCACAGTTTACAATAGCAAAGACCTGGAACCAGCCTAAATGTCCATCAATGATAGACTGGTCAGGGAAAAAGTTGCACTTATACACTATGGAATATTATGCAGCCATCAAAAACGATGAGTTTGTGTCCTTTGTAGGGACATGGATGAACCTGGAAACCATCATTCTCAGCAAACTGACACAAGAACAGAAAATCAGACACTACATATTCTCACTCATAGGTGGGTGTTGAACAATGAGAACACATGGACACAGAGAGGGGAGCATCACACACTGGGGTCTGTTGGCAGGAAATAGGGGAGGGACAGTGGGGGGTGGGGAGTTGGGGAGAGATAGCATGGGGAGAAATGCCAGATATAGGTGATGGGGAGGAAGGCAGCAAATCACACTGCCATGTGTGTACCTATGCAACAATCTTGTATGTTCTTCACATGTACCCCAAAACCTAAAATGCAATTAAAAAAAAAAAAGAATTTAGTTGTTAAATGTCTTTTGCAAATAACCAGTTAGCAATTACCTTAATCTAGGTCTGCTTTAGGAGTTCAATATTATAAACTTAATTTTCTCCAAAATATTATTTCTAAAAGATATATAGTTAAAATATTAACAAAGGTTTATTTATATATTTTCAAGCCTAACACCCAAGATTTCTACTATCGTGTTCAATTTGAGTTTGGGCCATAATACTGATAGACACAATCTAAAATGCCATAATCTTGAGTGCTGAAATCCTTAAAGATCAAAATATCAAAATCCCAGAAGTCTAAAATTCCAAGAATCATAATCCTGAAAGATCAAAATCCTGAAAATATAATTTGGGAACAAAAATGTAACAATATTTATGGTTTTGAAAATGTATTTATTTGAGAAACATATAAATACATAGCCAAACCTCTCATAGGTCACTTTATACAACAACTTAGGCAATAACACATACATTTTATTAATATAAATCATTCTACTCTAAAGACTCATGCATAGTGTATGTTTATTGCAGCACTATTCACCATAGCAAAGACATGAAATCAACCAAAATGCCCATCAATTGTAGCCTGTATAAAGAAACCATGGAATACTATGCAGCCATCAAAAAGAATGAGATATTGTCCTTTGCAGCAACATGATGGAGCCAAAGGCCATTAGCCTAAGCAACCTAATGCAGGAACAGAAAACCAAACACTGCATATTCTCACATGTAAGTGGGAACAACAGACCCAAAGAAGGGAACAACAAACCCTTGGGCCTACTTGAGCATAAAGGGAGAGGAACAGAAAAAATACCTGTCAGGTACTGTGCTTAGTACCTATGTGACAAAATAATCTGTACAGCAAACCCCCATGATGTGCATTTATCTTTATAACAAACCTGTACATGTACCCGTGAACCTTAAATAAAAGTGAAAGAAAAAGAAAGAAAGAAAAGAAAAACAAAGAAAGAAAGAAAGAAAAAGAAAGAAAGAAAGAAAGAAGAAAGAAAGAAAGAAAGAAAGAAAGAAAGAAAAGTAATAGTTTCCCCTAACCTGATGCAACTTTCTTGCTTAGAACTGAAAACATACTAATCCCTCCCAAGAATTTGGCTTTCAGCATTTCAATATTCAGCGTTTTAATCTCTGGGAATTGTGATTTTTTTTCCTGGATGTTTGACATTTTAAACACAAGAATTTTGATCTTTTAAGATTTCAGTATTGAGGATTGTGTCTTTCAGGATTATTAACACCACCATCCAACCGATCTCTGGAGACCTACTCCACCACTCAAGTATGTGGGTTCTGGAACTATGAACCTGATGTGAAATTGTTGGTCTGTTACCTGTTAATTACGTAGCCTAAAAAAGTCAATCTGTCTGGGTTTCCATTTTTCTTATCCATCTATTGTGATTCTTACAGATGTGTAAGGATTAACTGAAATGGCCGACTTGAAGATACCATACCATGCTTATTCCTTCAATAGTGTATCAAGCTGGGCTTAATCAGAAAAATAGAAGCAACTTCAAGTAATTACAATAACAAATGCAGGAGCCTACAGTGACGGAGAATTTTAGATGCTATACGAGACAAGAGTAGAAACCCAGAAATTTTCAAAAACATGTAGTGAACTTTTCCTCTAGACTGGAGGGATAAAGGAGGAGGTCTTACTAGAGCATGAGGGCTGAGCTCTCCTGCAAAACACTAGATTCAATGCAGAGTGATCCCCCTAAAAAGAGAGGAGACGCAACTATTGCTGGGATAGCTCTTGATACCAAAAGAGTAGTGAATAAAATACCCTGGTATTTCCTTTTCTCACGCTTTTCAATATCCAAGTAGTGCCACATGTTTTTAAAACCAGTAGGAAGCCAGATAACACAGTAGCCTTAGAAATAATATAAGGGATCACTGACCCCTTCCATCACTCATTCGCCTGGGAAAAAGGCAAGGGAAGGAATGAATATGAGGACAAATAATACTAAAATTTATACAGTGTTATGGATTTTGGGGTTTAACACTACGAAGTATTAAAGGGCATATACAGTATTTACAGAAACGAAAAAAGATCATGAAAGATGAAGAAATATGATGAATTCACAGAAAATGTTCATACGTGTATATATGTGTGTGTGGGTGTATATGCATATATATTTAAACAGAAGTTAAACATCCTTAAAACTAGACACATGACTATTCATAAAAAGGACTAAATATCAAAAACACATGTTGAATAAATTTATAACTTATCTTCCAAAGTGAAGAAATAAATAGAAGATAATTTGTACATGTCTCAATTGTCTTTCTTTTTCACAAGTGATATTAATAATTAGAGAAAACATAAAAATACAGTAAGTACAGAAATAAAACTAAACATCTCCTATAATCTCATGTAGATAAAAAATTGGTATGTTTCCTTCCAAATATGGTATATAACTGCAAATGTAGAAGAAAATACAAATAGCCTAATGTCATTTAATGGTGATGTGGATCACCTTTTATCCATTTATGTTAGAAATTTTGCTAACATTTAATATGCCTCAAGCACATAATTTTTAATTACTGCAAAATATTCTATTTTATATATACAACAAATTTTTTTTATCCATTTCTATATTGGTAAGCCCTTAAGTTTCTTTCAATTTATTAGTAATTTAAACAATATTAAAGTAATTCTACAAAAATGCTTCAAACTACATTACAATTTTTTTTCAGATAAGCAAACTTTTACGGAACAATAGTACTCACTCTTCATAAGCCTGAAAGAAAGTTGTACTCTTGTACATACCGGTGAATAATAATTTGTTTCCTTTGGATAATAATTTTGTGTCATATTTCAAAAATATTATCTAACATTTTGACATAAAAATTATTTCTATTTACCTTATGAAAATTATAATGTAAGAAATCAAAATTGCAATGCAGAAGTTTTTCATTTTAGTAATACTTATAAAAAGATAAAGTGTATGGTGTTCATTAGAATAGAATTAGAAAAATTAAGTTACTTTATTTCCAAAATGTTTAAATTTGTTTAAAATACTGACACAAGTTCATATTTATTGAATTGAAAAAGAAACAAGGAAGGCATAAAACCACATGTAAACTATGAACTAAAAAATAGTGATTTGAATGTAAGAATGCACTTATGCATTTTTGTACCTATGGGTACTGCTGTGGGCTTATCCACACAATTACATGGGGTAACATTCTCTTGTCATTTTATTTACTAGGCAGAAGTATATATTTATGACTTGCACATCTTTAGAACTTTTCTCTAGATGATGCATAATACCATATAATTGTTTAAATATATCTAATGAGGACTGAGGAATCTTATAATATTCTAAGAAGTAAACTATAAATCAACTATTGAATCATCTAATGCTTATGGGTAAGTATGAAAGACAACTAAATAAGAAATTTAAAAAAATACATTAGAATTTTACCTATAGATTTGAGGCAGTTTTTTTGAATTCTCATACCATCAGCTTATCTTGTCTTCATACCATATAATGATTTTTGAAGGGAGCTAAAATTGTGAAAATATTCTGAAAATAAAAGAAGCCTTTCTAAAACCTATTTACATTTTCAAAAATACAAACCTTCAATACAAGCTTTTTGTTTTATTTTCCTGATTTATATTTTATTTTATTTATTTTCCTGCTTGCCTCGCAGGTGGCTACTGGGCTTCAGGAGGATAATTTAATATCCTAAGTGTTTTCCCTGCACTTTATCCTTTTCTCTTTAATAAGTAACTATCGAGTTTTATAGGGAAGAAAGTATAGGTCAACCAAGATACAGTCCAAAATGCTGAAAGTGGTTACCCATAGAAAATAGAATTACAATATTTTCCTTTTGTTTGTATTACCTCACATATTTGGTGATTTTTAATTTTTATTTTTTACAAAATGGCACTGTACTGCTAATTAAATGAAGAATATTACATATTTTTTATGAAAATTGATATATATGGTTTTTCATTTTCTCTGTCTTCTCATCTTGTCTGCTGTTTTTTTTCCAGAATCTGTTTTCATGATTTTATTTATGCTATTTATTCTTCCTAGAGAGCCTTTTGCTTTCTCAGTCTTAAACAGATTCTAACAGCTTTTCAAATCATTTTCTGAACTCTTTATTATTTTATTACATTTAATTCTTAATTACAGTAACAATTATCATCATGTTCAGCATTGCACATAATTTTCTCTGTGTGTATATATACACATACATACATAATTCCTAATCATGCATAGGAAAGTGAAATGTGTAAGAGTGAGTTTGTCTGCAGACTGCTCAACTCAAAAAGTTCCTTGTTCAATTGACTGCAAAAGTCCAAACACTGCATATGAAAAATATCTGATATACTTATACTGTGTAGAAGTGGGAGAGTTATATTTATGTTCTCTCTAACATCCATAAATTAATTTCCCTAAAATAATGAGGTATTCTGGATTATCAGTATCAAGTGACAAGAAGAAATTGCTATAAAGTAGTTATGAATTGCAGATATGTGTTACATTTTCGTGAAGACTTACATGAATCATTGGTAACGTTATTAAAAGTAAATCTTTCATAGATGTACCACTTATGATACTTTAAATAAGCTCTCATCATTCAGGCATAGATTTGAAACTGAGTGTCTTTTCTTTCTTTCTTTTCCCTTCCAAACATGATTAACTTAAAATAGAAAATGAAGGGGGAAAGTACAATGGGTTCAAGTACAAGTCAAATCTATAATTTCTGTATAAAAATAATAAACACAATACAAGGCACTTCCAATCTTATTTCCTCCAGAAAGAGAGTATAATCAGAGTGTAATGAGCATTGAAATTAATAAATTAAAATTAAATGTCCATAAGAGAAAAAAATGCATTTCAGTCAGGCAGTAATTATGTTTCCAACCTTGTAAATTAATTCCCCGAATGAATATCTTTCAGTGTATCCAATCTATTATTTATTTTCATCTTTTTATTTAAAGCTCAGTGTTCCTAACTTGACTAAGCCATCACATTATTAAAAAACAAAACAAGAGGTGTTCATTCATACACTCTCTGACATTCCACCATTACATAAAATCTCCTGCTGGTTTTGTGTGCACATTTCCCCCCCACCTGCCCACAACGCCTAATTATGATAAAGAAACAAATGGAGCCACCTGTAGGTTTAGGTAAAAAATTTGTGAGGATATTAATATCAATTCATTGAAAAATAAACAAGGATGACAAATAAGGTGAACAAATATTAAACCATTAAATAAATTAAAATTCTTATTTTCTGCTTAGAAGGTAATTTAAGATAATGGTTAATTGGTTGAGTTTGACGTCAGGTGTTGAGGTTCTGGTTTTTACTTGTAGATTTCTGTCATACCACTATCATGGGCAAGCTACTTTTTTTGTTCAGTTTCCTCTTCTTACAAAAAAAAAAAACAGAAAAGTTTTTGCATCATAGGGTAATTACGAAAAACAAATTATATGTTTTTATAAGCTTTTAGCTTATTATTTGCCACACAGTAAGCACCATTAATATGAACTATTTTGGGCATTTAATGTAAAATCCCTCAATTAGTCCTTTATGCTATATCCTTTTTCTTCTGTTCTGAGTAGATGTCATGTAAACAACCATTTTGGACACAAAAATTGTGCATATCTGTAAGAAATATTTCAATGTTACTTTAGATAATGTCAGCAACTTAGTGGTTCTAAAACAATGAGAGAAATGTTTAATGAGTCTCAGTTCTGGCAATGATAGTGAAATGAATGCTATAGGAAAGTACATTTTATGCATTTGAAAGCAAGAAAATACAATAAAATTTTAGAAGGCAATTTGGGGTCAGTAATTAACCTTACTGCACAATTAAAGACTGCCATATAATTTTGTGAGTAAATAAGTGAAGTTCTGGGAGAATGGTCTATCTTGTCGTAGGTGAAATTGTATTGTTTATTAATTAAATGGAGAAGGAACCATGTGTGTTCATCTGTGGCTGTGTTAATACAGAAAGAGCATTGGAAAAATACTAGGATGTCTTACCCCTAATCCAAGCTCCATTATGAACTCTATGTCCTTCAATAAGCCACTTCCACGGAGCTCAGTTTCCTCCAATAAAAGTATTTTCAATATGAAGTAATGCCTTAAGTTCCTTCAGATACTATGATGCTATCATTAATGCAGGGCAGTTCTCAAAATATGAGCTGAGGACAAGCTACATATTTATGTGAGGAGGGATTTTCCTTATAAACTTTAACAAAGTAGCCTATAAAAACATTAAATGCGGCCGGGCGCGGTGGCTCACGCCTGTAATCCCAGCACTTTGGGAGGCCGAGGCGGGTGGATCACGAGGTCAAGAGATCGAGACCATCCTGGTCAACGTGGTGAAACCCCGTCTCTACTAAAAATACAAAAATTAGCCGGGCATGGTGGCACGTGCCTGTAGTCCCAGCTACTTGGGAGGCTGGGGCAGGAGAATTGCTTGAACCCAGGAGGCGGGGTTACGGTGAGCCGAGATCACGCCATTGCACTCCAGCCTGGGCAACAAGAGTGAAACTCCGTCTCAAAAAAACAAACAAACAAACAAAAAAAAAACATTAAATGCAGAAGCAAATAAGATAATCCAGCTGTATTCCATTTGGTGCCCATTACAGAAGTTTGCAAAAATACAAAAGTGCCTTAATTCTCACATTTAAACCTTTTTTTTTTCTTTTGAGACGGAGTTTCACTCTTGTTGCCCAGGCTGGAGCTCAATGACATGATCTCAGCTTACTGCAACCTCCACCTTTCAAGTTCAAGCAATTCTCCCACCTCAGCCTGTAGCTGAGATTACAGGAATGTGCCACCACGCTCTGCTAATTTTGTATGTTTAGTAGAGATGGGGTTTCACTGTGTTGGTCAGTCTGGATGCTCTCAAGCTCCTGACCACGTTGATCCACGCACCTTGGCCTCCCAAAGTACTGGGATTACAGGCGTGAAACACCATGCCCAGCCAGCATTTTTATTTTTAAAAACTATAGTTATCTTTATAAAATTCTTATCTATATGATCATTGGTTTAAGTAATTAAAACATAATTACTTTAAACTTTTTATCATGTTTAAATATTGCTATAATAAATAGTGACATAATCTACATAAAATAATTTGGGATTTTCAATTATTTTTAGGCATATAAAAAGATTCTGTGTTATATTTATCTTTTTACTGAAAGCCATTTCATTACCTTTTACTCAGTTTTCCCTATTTAGCCTTTCCCACAATGGTAACTTATATTCTGCATACTCTAATATCTTGCCATAAACTCAATTCGATATTTTCAAATGGAGTATTTTTTTCCAATAAGGTAAAAATAATTCAGTATTTTCCTAACTATCAACTAGCATTGAATTATATTTTAGCACACAGTTTTCCTAAGGGAAGTTTCCATTTGCTCTACAAATATTTAAAATATAAGGTTATCATGAAAATATGAAAAGTATTTTTATAACATGGCTTGCTATATAAAGGGGAAAAGTCTTGCAAATGAATGTATGAATTAGAAGACCATTTACTACATTGATTTTTCAGGTTCTAGCAGTAATATCTAAATATGGGAAGTGAAAAGGATTACAATTACTGATTATTTTTCAATAGTCATTAGAGTGAAGTTGAAAATTGTTTTGTTTTTGGTTTTTGTTTTTGGAAAGCCTTGAGAATAAAGGCAGACATCATGAATTCATGTGGTCTAAAATTAGTCCAGGAAGAAGTTTAAGGGTAAAATACAACCCCCTTGATTTTCAGAAAGATAGTGAAATTGATAAAGTTGAGCTCTGGGCTGATAAGATTTTCATTTCCTCTGCTGATACTCTACCAAAATCAACTCATTTGTTTCTTTTGTTGTTGGATATCAAGTATTTGCAATGGAACTCAATATTAGGCAGATGATAAAATTTCCTGTCTTCGGACTATAAATTTTAGAATCCAAACAGCAAATTAATGATTTCCTTTTAAAACACTTGTACTAAAACTGAAATGCAGGACAGTGCTCTGGGTGGCCTTGAACTGACCCAGTTCTCCAGACCTCCTTTTTCACTTGTAGTTTGCAGGAATAACTAACTATAGAATGTGCTGGGAATGCAACATCCTGGGATAAGAGGGGAGTTGGCCAGAACAGCCCGGGCTCTGTTCCAGTCCCCTCCACATCAGAATGTCTTTCAGTGTTTTATTCTAGCATGTGACATGGCCTTAGGTTACGAAACTCAGAGCAAACTTCTCAGGGTCCCTTAGCAGCATTGCAAAGTGGGGCATGCACAGAAGAAATGCCATCTGCCCCAGGCAGCTTTCCTGAGCTTTGGGAGACCAGTATGTAATGAATTCTAGGCTTCTGTTGTCTCTGCTGCCTCTTTGTAAGTAACACATCTTCTTCATGTAACTTGTGGTGTGTAAGTGCGTGATATTCTATCTCACCAGACTCAGACCAGTTGGTAACTGGTGCACAGTGAACCTGCTTTACACTAAAGACAATCAAGAACTCTGGAGCAGCTGAGATTTTACCCTGCTTACAAGATAGCATGTTAGCAGACCAGTTTCATACATGCTGCCAGAGATATGAGACTCCTAGGTCAGAAACAGAAGGCTTCATTACTTATGGCACAGTAGGCATCATGAATTTCACATTCATACTTGATCTTTTTGTCTCCAAGCCT
This sequence comes from Alouatta palliata, assembly GCA_004027835.1. NCBI lineage: Eukaryota > Metazoa > Chordata > Mammalia > Primates > Atelidae > Alouatta > Alouatta palliata. The sequence continues at coordinate 2,851 of PVKV010009395.1, read as the reverse complement.
CACAGACATGTGGAGCAGTCTGGGAGCTGCTACACACAGCAGTGGATTTGCATCATAGCTGAAGAAGATAGAGTTTAAAGAACAGTAAATATTATAAGGGGGTCCTAACAAACCTACCCAATATTTACCCTAAAAAAGACACTATCTTTATTCTCCCAGATGACAAAAATATTGTCTCTCTTAGCACTCTATACTGGAGATAGACGTGGACTTTATCTCCAAGCTGGTTTGATAATCAAAAATCCCTGAGCAGATACTGTAAATCAAGATCTATCAAAGCTTCTGCTCTGAAGAAGTGTAGAAATAGGAGGAAACCATGGAGATGGGAGAATACCATTTTCTTCCAACAATTTTGATGGCCCCAGATTCTGCCCCTTCTCTGAAAACATTTCTGGAATTTTTCCCGAACTCTCCTTATGTTAATAAATGCTACCACACAGGGGGGTGCAGATAACAGAATATACTGCCTAGGCTGTCCCTCTAAAAACAAGAACTATACTCAATTATTCAGATAGAACTAAAACTCCTAAGGCCTGCCAACCAGCCAGCATGCTGCTTTAGAGGCACTGTCAACCTGTCTACTCCACTAGATAGAAGTTCTACCTGGAAGGCTGTAAAATTAAAAATAAAACTTTGTTTCCAGGGTCATGATGCATGCCATTGAAATTGTACTTCTTATGTGGCAGTCGGGCATTATTTTGCCTTTCTCTCAAAAGCAGGGTGGCTTGCAACTAAGGAAGGGTCATAAGAAAATGTCACATGTTGAAGAAACACCACCTCAACCCTGGGATTTATTCAGTGACACATATCTTACTAGCCAGAATTTGTATACATGATAGAACGGCGACAGTTTTGCTCCATTCAGGCTAAAGTAGAGTCTGCATTTGCACATGTATCCTGTCATACCTAGAATAATTTTACTGGCCAAAAGGGAAGTCCAATACACAAAATTAAGGAGAAACTCCTTGGCTTTCTAAGGTAGATTCTGATGATTTAGGGATTTGTTTACTTGGGATACTGGGTGGTATAGCTGAAGTCAAAACTGCATCTTAGTTTCATCCTGCTACATGGAGTTCTGTTGACATTAGCTTTAGTCAAATGCTACATGAAGAATATTGAACAGTTTCTGTCCCATGCCATTGGTCAGATGTATCAAAGTGGGTGATGGACTGGTATACTCATGGGAAACTTACCAGCAGCCAAGATGGTATAGAAAAGCAAGATGAATATTATGTGAACATTCTCCTTGGGTCTCAAGTTTTGGCACTGCTGAGCAGAGGTATTGAGAGCTTCTGTTCTGAACGGTTTGTTCAAAGATGTCTGCATACTAAAAAGCCTGTAATTATAAATTTAATGTCTCCTCCTAGGACAGAGAGCAGACATATTGTTACCCAGAATAGTAAGCATAATTTCTCCCTCCTACACAACAGTGGTCAGGCTTGTTGGCATACTATTTTAAAATTGAGGTTTCCTAAATTTGGGGTTCCTCAGTGATGACACAAATTTATTATATTCACAGAAACTACTTTGGCCAATACACAAGTCCCTGTGGGATTAAGGGGCAAGAGTAACCAATGGAATTATGAGGTCATATCGTTTGCTATGCCATGAGTAATATAGTGCTACCTCTCATCCAAGAATTTCATGCCATCTTGCAGAATCCATTATCTGCTAGCTTACAAGTATAATAAAATCTCAGACCCTGTAAATTATTGACAAATATTTATCTGTATCAAATATGATTAATGATGTCAGGATTTTCATTAAAAACATAATTGCCTTAACACTTCAGAAAATTAAATACACTTGGACAGTAAAAAAAATTATTGATCTCATAAAGTTTCTACATAAAACACAAAATGTTACATAAGCAAACAATTACTTTTTGTCCTCTAAATAGTCAATAGAAAAGAATGCATTTTTTTAAACCGTTCTTTAGTGTTGTAGATGGGATAGACTAATTTGTTTTCAATTTTAATCCAAAATTTGCTGAGCCCTTACATTTCTTTGAAACATCAATCTTTTTAAAAAGCAAAGATTTGTTTAACTTGCTCAAATTCTCACTGTTTTCGTTGACAATTGATAATATCAGCTTTTCCTTTTAATAAGAAAAGTTCAATTAGAAGTTTTGTAGAATTTTGTATGTTCTCTAAAACCTGTCAATTTTGACTAGCAAAGATACATTTTATGTACTTATTTGTTCAAAATCTAATAAATAATCAACTGCAATTGCCTGTTTTTCTTCAAATTTATGTAGTCTGTTTTCTAACATCATTGTTTTTCAATTGAGAAGAATCAAGAAATATCTGATTTTTTTCTTCAATTCCTTTTACCAGATGAAATAATCACAACAGTGTTCTGTAAAACAGTATGGTAAAACATTCCTTACATCTCCCTCCTCTGGAGAAGGCTTCCTTTTCCTCCAAGAAATTTTACTGACATTTCAGCTTTGATTCCTGCTCTGTAGCCCAAGGAATATCCTCTGATGCAAGAAGTTAGTTTCTTAGGGAATGCATACACAATTCTCTTTGGTATTCTTTTTTTTTTTTTAATATATATTTTTTTATTGCATTTTAGGTTTGGGGGTACATGTGAAGAACATGCAAGATTGTTACATAGGTACACACATGGCAGTGTGATTTGCTGCCTTCTTCCCCATCACCTATATCTGGTATTTCTCCCCGTGCTATCCCTCCCCAACTCCCCACCCCCTGCTGTCCCTCCCCTTTTTCCCCCCAACAGACCCCAGTGTGAGATGCTCCCCTCCCTGTGTCCATGTGTTCTCATTGTTCAACACCCATCTATGAGTGAGAATATGCGGTGTTTGGTTTTCTGTTCCTGTGTCAGTTTG